>JAOEGS010008970.1:0-15931 GCA_025447755.1 Corythornis vintsioides | reverse complement strand
TTGGGGGACTCCACTAGTCACAGGCCTCCAGCCAGACTCTGCTCCACTGACCACAACTCTCTGAGATCTGTCCTTTATGTTATTACTTTATAGCTTTCTCTGACCCTTCTTCTATTTTTACTACATGCTTCATGGCCAAATTCAGCACAGGAATACATCCTCCACTTAATTGCAGCAGTACTGAATCGGAATTTCAGCATCCTTTGACCTATCATTGTAACAATTGTTGCCCGTTTCCTTTTCAGGTTTTTTTCACTTTAGAAAATTTAGTAGTTGCTATGGAACCTTTTAAAATGTGTCTGTCCTTCATAACTGCATCTCAACACAACTAAAGTTCCCAGGAAATTATTTAACAAACTGGATTTAAAAAAAAATCTCTGAAGATGTACCAGTCTTGCTTCTTAGCTTCACAATGGTAACCATCTTAAAGTGAAGAAAGAGAAACCATAGCAGTTAGAAAATATAATTTTTTTGTTACTGAATGTGGATTTTAATTTGAAAATATTTAAGGAAAGAAAATGATTGTTTTGGCATATTTGTTTCCTGTTTTTCCCCTTAAGCAAGAAAAACCTGGTTTTGAGAAGATAAACAAGCCCATTCCAGATAAATCCTCAAAATATGTGTAACTGTAAAAAAATGAAAAGTCTCTGCAGTTCAATTACCATGTGTTCCTTGTGTGACTTGCTCATGCAATAGAGACAACATAGTTGCACTGAAAGGAAAGAAAAAAAGATTTATTGCATGTTATACACTTCAGCTTAATACTAAGCCCTCCAAATTCCCTTGTGAAAGGGGAAAAGGGTGCATAGCGGGTAGAAGAAGACATTTCCGAGCAATACACTCTTGGCTGGATATGCAGCTGGTCTGTCATATGTTAAAAAACAAGCTCAGAACAAGTTCATCTAGCTCTTCCAGCCTGAGTGGCTTATTTTCCATAATGTAGACAATAAACAAATAAATATAATACAGATACTCAATGTAATACTGCTCGTGTAGTTGTCATATTCTTGCAAGCCTTCTCCCAGCTTTGTTTTTCCTGATGTCAGCAGGCAGCTAAGACAGACCTCTGACTTTAAAGGGTGACACAGCTCACCACCAGCTCTCTGCTTGCTCTGTTCTCTTCTGACTATATTTTTTTCACTGGTGGTTGCTTTGTGTCCTTCTGATCTGGAACTTGCAGTCGCTGACACTCAGCAATCCCAAGGACATATGAACACCTCTTCATTTAAAAATGTAATCAACTCTTGCAGCCCACTTTCAAAGTCAGGTTTCTCACACAGACACAAATAGAATGGACAATGGCCAGGAGACACTAAACAGCATTAAAACAAACAGCAAGACAGAAGATAAAATCTGCCTAATGCACTCCCTCCTCAACGCCCCCCCTCCCCAGTATATTAATTGTATTGGCACAGGATGGAACGCCTCATCAGACAACCCCCAATACAGCCTTTGGAATAAGAGATCAATAACAGTAATGCAGAAAAAAAGGAAATATATGTGTCCTTTTTGAACTTGAGGGACTGCAAGGACTTGGGCACAATTCACATTCTTTTCCACCTCACATTCCCAGTCCCTATACTTCTGTCTGGCTGCCTGAGTAAACTCTCTGGATCTCATGGCAGGTGTAAAATGCAAGGTTAAAGAGAAATGACCATTTGGCCTTCATTTTATTGTAGATTGTTCCTAGAATGTTTGCCTTTGTTCTGTTGTTTGCTTTTGGTTAAGAGCTGAGCTCTCGTGGTTCACCCAGATGTGCCCTGGAGTCTTCTGTCCTTCCAACTTATCACCTGACAGCAATGATTGTATAGTGTAATTAAAAGTCAATGCTAGCTTTTGGGATATATGCTATAATAAAAGAACCATCTGAAATTAGGACTTAAATAATGAAGGGTTCAGGGACATGTAGGCTGGTATTTGTTATGCATTTTAATAGAGGAAGTTTGCAGCTAATTGGAGGCTAACTAAACCCTTTGGACACATTTCAAGTCACGTCAGTCCTTTTTTTCTCCCTAAGGAATCTGATAGGCCATGCAGCTTAGTACTACCTTTTTCTATCTTAATTACCACATTGAGTTGTGCTAATGTAGGTTTACTTTAGAGGCATGTGTTATGATTATAACCCAGGCAAGAGTTTCTTCTACAGGCTTCAGAATCTTGTTTAAACACCTCTCAATCTGCAAATAGGGAAAGAAAAAAAAAAAAAAGACCAATTTCCTTCTCAAACTAATGCATTGTAACTCATGTACATGTATCTAGACAAAATAGGTCACTCGAGTTACTGTGACCCACCCCCACAGCTCCTAAACAAGGTCTTTGTTATTCTGTATTTGAGACATTATTAGATCTGATTTTATATAACATTGAACATTCATTGTGCTTCAAGAACTGTCCTTGCCATGAACACATGCTCTTCGTAGTGGCACTGAAGAGACTCATCAGTTTTAAATATATTAAGCTGGTGAATGGAAATCTATATTATGCAATGTTATTTCAACTACAAACATGTGGCTATCAGGGGAAAAAACATTATAACAATGCCATTTATTTGCTGCTTGTGGAATTGTTGCAAAGCTTGGTCAATGAACCCAGTAGACTGACCTTCATAATTCAGTCTGAAGTTGGAGAGAAGGAGAAGCAGTTTAAAAGGAAAATGAAATACAGACCTGTTGAGTTTCATAAATGTCAGTAGAAAATGCTGAACAGTGCAAAAATCACAAACAGGTAAAAAGTGTGAGCACTTTACCATGGTATGCACATTCTTGCACATCCTTTTAAAGGAATAAGCAAAAGAGTTGAGCTTAAAAAAAAAAAAGATTTGATCTTCCTTTTGGGAGAACAGCATTTAAAAACTTATCAAAAATATCATAATTACCTCTTCTTCTACAGTTTTACAAGAATTTGCAAGCAAAGTGATTTCTGTGAGTAGATACAAAAGAAATACAAGTTTTGAGGTACTTCTCTATTCTACAGAAATGCTGATAGTACTTTGTCCAAGAATTCTACCAGTAACAAAATAAACTTCTCAGTGACCCCATGTTTTTCTCTACCTTTCCTGCCTCCAAAAAATAAATGTAGTTAAAATATGCGTATGTACCTAAGATTTTAATTCATAGGACTTCTATAGCTACTTAAGCAGTATTTCAGGATAAAAAAAAGGCAGGAATGCAGAAGGTTTGGGTTTTTTTCTGCTCTCTTAATTGTCTATTTATTGCTGTAACAATCCTCTGACCTTACAACATCACTGTGCCCTATTGTGCAATTCAAGTAAAACTCAGTTCAGCACCCCTTAGCCAGAAGATTCCACTACTGTGAACCATATGACAGTACTGGAGCTAAAAGAGTTTGGATGACCTACATCTCTTGGATTGCACGGCCTGACCAAGGTGAAGGACCTTGCATTTTGACTTGTTGAAGCTCATGCAGTTTGCACTGGCCTATTTCTCAAGCCTGTCAAGGTCCCTCTGGAAGGCATCTCTTCCCTCCAGTGAGTCCATGGCACCACACAGCTTGGTGTTGTCTGCAAACTTACTGAGGGTGCACTCAATGCCATCGTCCATGTTGCTGACAAAGATGTTGAACAGCACTGGACCCAGAACAGAGCCCTGAGGAAAACCGTTGGTCAATGCCCTCCATGTGGCCAGGGAGCCATTGACCACAACTCTCTGAGTGCGACCATCCAGACAATTCTTTATCAACCGAGTGGTCCATCTGTTGAATCCGTGTCTCTCCATTTTAGAGACAAGGATGTCATGTGGGACAGGGTCAGATACCTTGCACAAGTGCAGGAAAATGACATCTGTTTTTGGCCTTTCTTATTTAAAAAAAGAAAAATCCTAAACATTATTTATTCTTTTCTGTGCAACAGAAAGCCTTTTTTTTTCTTCTTTATGGTTTTGAGTTCTTTCATATATTCTTTGACATGTTAAACCAGATAACACGTCTGCTCAAGTGAGTTTCCATCACTCTTAACCTTTACTGTGCTTACTTTAGCCTCCTGTGCTTTGTCCTTCATCATTTTATAGATCCATAATTCTGCAATATTTTTGTTTCCTCTACTTTTATTTACTTTCCTTCACGTTCAATTTTTTCCCATGACCAGACAATTGCCATTTGCCTAGTTTTTCATTTTTTATTCCATGATCTCGTTTTGATTTCAACACTGTCATGTAAGATATAGCTGTAGAAGATATATTTAGTACCTTTTTCCATCTCTGACTTTAGAAAAGT
The DNA here is from genome assembly GCA_025447755.1 of Corythornis vintsioides. Lineage (NCBI taxonomy): Eukaryota > Metazoa > Chordata > Aves > Coraciiformes > Alcedinidae > Corythornis > Corythornis vintsioides. The sequence continues at coordinate 11,701 of JAOEGS010008970.1, read as the reverse complement.
TTTACCAAGTAATGTCAATTTAGTTATTCTATTGCTGATTAAACCTAATTCCGTTTTCCTGGCTTCAGCTCTGTTCTCTCCCTGAACACTAGTTAGCGTTTTACCCGTATTTTCTAACATTTCAGTATCTATTAACCTCTGCATCTTGACTGGCAGCTGAAACTTTCATCTAAATCCTAAAATATAACTGGAGGATCAGGAAAAACAAAGGTAATGAGAATGGCAGATCTGACACCATACTGTGAATATGCCTGAGTGGTGCACAGGGGTCAACCTGGAAATCCTTCTTTACTCAAACTCCTTTTAACTAATTAGCTGCCTTTTCCACTGAGTAACCACAGTCCTCTGATATTCACAACTTCATTCTTTTCTTTGTTGTAGTGTGGAGAAAGGGTGCTTTTCTCCTTTTTTTTTTTTTTCTTCTTTTTATATGGAAAACACTTTTCGTCTTTAAAAATTTCTTTAGTTTAATCTGAGTTCAACTGGCAATGAAAATACTGTCTGTGTATCACTATACATTTATGAAACTATTTCACAAAAGTAACATCTCCACATTTTAACTATTAATTGAGGCTAAATTCCAGAAGTCTTACTGAAAGTTGAAAGTCTTATTGAAAGGCTACATAGAGAACCTTTTGAAAGAGTCACTTCTAGAATAATTAAAAGTTTTCAGTTCTATTTTCCTGCATCACAGCCATCCCCACAGGTGCTTTGTGTACTTATGTTCTCTGTGCTCTGGGGTGGCTTCAATTTTCATAACAATTTCCACAATTAGATGTTGATTTAGAATGTCATCTCTATCTGGAACTAAGAGGAACCTATAAACAATCTTTTCTATATTGTTTTTCTTCTATAATATAATGAAAAGGATGAAGCCCAGTTCCTGTATCCTAGGAGGTGGATGAAAAATATCAGAATGTCCCTCAGGCTCTTTCTCTCCATTGCTCTCTCTCCCTTTTTGTGAAGCAGATGGCTCTGTTCCAGTCCTGAAGAGAAGAGAAAGAAAGAGCAAGGCTATAGTATCTGATGATCTTTGCCCATTTTCTACCTCCCATTTACTTAATCTTTGAGAACTGGGCAAGCAGACTGCTTTCTTCCTCTGTCACCACACAGGGTGGTGAATCTTGTTTTTGTATAGCTGAGCAATGGCAATGACAACCTAATTCTTGGTGGACTTCTAAGCAGTTTTTCAAATATCATTGCTGCTTGATTTTATGCAATTTTTTTTTTCATACCTGCTCTGCAAAATGTTGAATTCTGTTTTAAAAGCAAATTAAACTGAATGATATTAAGCAAGCAGAAGAATCTTCAGTAAAATGTGTGTTATCTCTTCACTTTTTTTTCAGAGAAGGATCAAAAGATCCAAACATCACAGATATCTCCTTGCAGAATATACAGAGGCACAGTGGTATGTCACTTTGAAATCAGATGATAGATATAGCGATGCTTATCAAACCAATACAATTCAATCTCAGTCTGACATACAGAGTTTTATATGGAGATGGTAAACACAACATGCTCATGGAATAGGTCATATGCGACTTTATATGCAAGAAGTTACGATATGAAAAAAAATCAATTCCATGCTTGATCAGAAGCAAGTGACAAGAGAAAGGCAAAGAAAGAAGCCAAGGCAGGCAGTATGTGTCTGGCGTATTTGAGATGAACAATAAATCAGACTGGTTCTATCAGGCAATTTGGCACAGTGGCATTTTTCTATGGCATGAACTGAATGGTCAGGTTCCCAGGTATGAATAATGATCACAACTGGGAAATAATATTTTTGCAGAAAAGAGAAAAAGCAAACATACAGAGAAAATGAAAGGACAACATCAAGAGCATAGAAGGGTCAGCTGTTAGAATAAGGATCAGTGACATAACATAGCTAGAAAAGGTCTAGAAACAAACATCCTATCCTATTTGGACACTACCAGAGCTTAATTCTCCTTTCAGCCTGTGTGTGGAGCACTCTGTGTGCTGGAGTACCCTGTGGCAGTAAGACTAATGCTGAGTATGATACTGGTGAGGTCAGTAGGGTAAGAGTCAGGGGCCAGGGGCAAAACTACACATTCCACTTCAACAAGTCAAAGCTCTAAAGACTTAAACTGCGTGCAAGGGTGCCCCTGATAGGCACATTCAGTGGCTACATCCTCACCTACTCTGCATCTCAACTGGCAAACTTTTGAGAGGGCACACAGTTATTCATGGTCTGGGAGCACGTTGGCAAAGTAAGCACCATAGTATGGACAGCAGGGCAGGGTAAGCAGACTTTACAGCTCTGCATAATTTAGCTCAGGGATTATGTGCAGTGTATATAAAGAAAAGAGACAGCTACAGCATTGAACCTTGAGGATTAAGGTTCGGTGCAGTGAAATACATCACTGCAAACATTAACCCACTCTCTCAAAATAACAGTTGGTTTGCTGATGATTCCCTAGCCAGTGATATGAACGAGTATACTAATATTTGGGGGAAGAAGTATGATAGTCTATGCCTCATTATTATATTGAGGTGACTGTTTCATTAGTAAAATGAGATGTTATTCTTCAGCAAGACAATCAGAACCAAGATATAAATATAGGGACTGTTCCCAAGACAAAATTACTGATGGAAATTCAATAAATACTCTATAAGATGAGCAGTGAACTATAAGTGATGGTACTTTTGTCAAAATCATTTATTACAGTGTGGAAGACTGCTTCAAATTTGTAGACATAGAAGTAAACCTGGAGTTATGTTTTGAAAACAATCTTTGCTCAATGCTGTTTTCATCTGGAAATGTGAACATATATTTTTTGGTGCATTATTAAAAAAAAAAATTAAAAAAGAAGCTATCATCTGTGGCATTTTGGGGTTAAGAAAAGATATGCAAAGGATGTCTTGAAAAATGACATGGACTAGCAATTTGTTAAATAGATACAGATAGATGCCAAGTTTAGCAAATTTGAATCTAGAGCCTCTGGCAGAATATTCACAAAAATGAGATAACAAATACATACAATTCTGTACTCTCTAAACTGCTATTCTGAATACAAATTAATGAAAATTACTGCAGTGTCCTATTTATTAATGACTGAAAATTAAATCCACTGGATCAAGATGAGAAGTTGCCTTCCTTTAGATTTTACATATTATTAGTACACATACCTTACCTATGCCCTTCTACTAAGGGGCAGGGAGAGAGAGAGACTGAATAATTTATTAAGAATTAGTATTTCTAATAATAGAAATTTTTTTCACATAGACTTTACAATGGTCTATTGTGCATGGAAAACATATATTACTTCACTTCTACAGAAAAGGAAGGTAATAAAACCCTTAGTTAAGTGGTTAAAATTTAGTCTGTATAGTAAGACAGTGTAAAAGAGCACAAAAGATTTTTTTTCTTCCTTGAGAAAGACCATTGCCAAAGGATGAAGTAATGCATCGATGCACTGAAAGCTGTTGACAGAGAACATGGGAAAGACAAAGACATTGTTAACTCCGTGAGGCACTCATGACAAAAATAAAAAATCTCATGTAGAGGAGAAATACCTCTAAAAGGATTCACTTATTTTTCTTTCTGTCCTTCTCTCACAGCTATGTAACTGAGGATGTAAAAAGAGCAACATCTTCCTACCACTGTAGTTAGCTTCTGAACAAGATTTCACTGGCATGAGGCAAAAATCAATTTATAACTTCCTAATGTGATTTTTTTCCTTTATTTTCTGTGCAATCAGGAGGGACAGGAAAGGAGACGAAATTTGCAGTATGTATAATTTTTTTCCTTACTGAAATTACACTCTTATATGTCTTTGGGGCACAGCCTAGTTTTTATTATGTATATAAATCTTTGGATTCTGACCATTAGCCAAACTACTGAGTTTGACTGAAAACACTAACATAGCCTGAACATTAGATGATAATTCATATTAATATCACCAATAATCAAATAAAGAACAAAGTCTGAATAAGAAGTTGTTTATCCAGAGGTTCAGTTTGATTCATTCTCTCCCTTATCCTTCCTCTGGGAGAAAACTGTAGCAGTTGAACAGTATTTTGAATTAATTTCCCTCCTGAAAGCCCAATCATTTTAGTACATGCTATTCTGTTTAATATGAGAGTAAATAAGATCAGAATGGTCATTTTAAGCTTTGGAGAAAAATATTAAACTTTCTTACAGATCTTTTGCTGGGATTTCATTTATCACCTTGAACCATCACCAAATTTGGGTTTTATACAGACACTGAAATCTACATGCAAACCTGCCTTTAAATCAGAATTTTTAATTCTAAAGTATCCATATCGAGAAATCTATGCAGAATTTATACAGATGTGTATACTAAACATGAAAAATAATTACAAGGTGCAATGAAATGGGGAAGAATCATCTTGGAGACCAAAGATTTAACTCATCCTTTGCTCCATATAGCTTAATAAGTATCCCAGGTCAATAACACTTGTTATTTACTAGGTAGAGTGAGCTAGCAGTTCTTCATTGGTGCTGGTGTTCTTTTGATCTTTCTACTTCTGCTCCCAAACAGAATGAAAGAAAGGAGGGTTAGAGACATGGTTTTTTAAATGTCTTAAGAAGCCAATAAAAGATTGTCCTTTGGACAACCAGTGAATTATTATAAAGTTTGTTTGAAGTCTATTACTTTTCTATACATTGCTGTTTTGCCACTGATGTACACAACGTATTTTGTTTCATAGAACAGACTCTTAAGTGAAATGCTACCAAATAAGGAAAATGTTCAACAAAGATAACACAACTGAACTCATTAAAACTGATTTCAAACCGTCATTGCTGGTGCTTAACAGAGTCCTGAAATAGACTTCCTGTCAGATTTCATTTCCCATTGTCATGTATGATGAGAAAGCAATAAAATGAAAACTTTTCCTCAAAGTTATAATAATGCTTTAACAGTCTGGCATTTGGTATTGTCCCCAAAGACCAAGAACATGTGTTATGATTGTCAGGTTACTTAATTTATTGTTTATAATGTACAGAAGTTCACTTAATTTTGAAGTACAAGAAATTTAAATGACTTGGTGGTTTGTCGGGGTTTTTTTTTATGATTTAATTTAAAAATAAAAACTTATGCATGTGTTAAATGATGCCCCTCTTATTGTACACAGAAAAATAAGCAGCAGAGCATAGTTATCGTGGTTGATGTACAAACAAATCTTGTAAAGCAGCCATTATGAAGCATATGATAGAACTCGCAGGAGGAGCTCCAACTGTCATTGATTTCTTCAGTCATCTTTGTTGGACATAGCTTTAAACCATTTACAAAAGCAACTTTTCTTTTGTCAGGTTCCTTTCAAATGTGAGGGTAAACAACAACAGAAAGGACAGCAAACAATAATGAAGTGTAAACTAGATTTACCTAGTACAGATCCCTGACAACAAACAAATACATACTGTCTTGCCAGTTCAAGACCAGAAGGAGCTGTTTGTATAGCATTTAACAGAATTGAAATCACAGTTGGCTTTTCCCCAGAACAGTCCAAATTTTTCAGATTTACATTGGGGACATACTACAATCAGTGCAGAACAGTGACTGCAGCTTATTTTTCATCCTTGAATCATCTCTTATAACTGAGGGAGGGGAAGGAAGGCAAGTGGGAGCTATAGGCCCTGAGCTAGGGTTGCATATTCCTCATTGAAAATCTATAGTGCTCTGAGAGATGGCCCATAATAGCATCCATTTATCTGGTAGCAGTGTGTTGGGGACACTACTAATACTGGCATTAAAACATTTTTCTCTGTTTGAGTAGAGTGGTAATACTGAATACACTTAATCAGGATAGTCTTAGACTAGGGCTCTTTTAGATGAATTAGTTTATGACAGGCATCACAAGACTTAAATAAGGTGTGTGTGAAGGTCCATTTCCCCATCATCGCCTCCTTATTACCCCCCAAATTTCTGAATAATTTACCTAATGGCTTCTGTGTCTTCAGGACTTGCAACCACTTAACTAGATCATTTGCTACTCCTTCACTGGTAACAAAAAAAGGTGGATTTTTATAATGAAAGAAATCCTTTTGTGCAAATAGGTTAGAGACTTACAGCTTCACCACAGGCACCTGCAGTTCTAAAACTGCTTGGTTGTTTCATGGAAAAGTGAACTGTAATTATTTCTGAGATTTTTAATGCTCTGTTAAAACAAAGAAACTAACAATATATCACTTCTGCTCCACTAAAAGTAAGGTCTTTCTAGTCCATGATTTTATTAAGAAGAAAGCAGCAAGCCTGCAGTGAAGTCTGTCTGCACTGGCCTGAGACACAGGAGCTCAGTGCTGTCACCTCAGAGGAAGGTGGCTCTGAGAGGACAGAAGATGCTGAGATTGCTGCTCTCCCTGTCTGGTCTGTAATGCCATGATGCTAGAGCTGTTGGGACCAGGCTTGCAGCTGATCAATTTACTGTTTTCAGATTGCCACTTGCACTTGGCTTTTCTTCAGGACAGCAAAATTGCACAGCGAAGATACAGTGAGTCTTATTTCTGCCTATTTTATGTGCTTGTACACATATATGTGTTTTTCTGCATCTTCCTGCACATATCTCACCAGTATGTGCTATGTATATGTATTGGAATACATTAATTTTACTGCAGATATTGCAGTATGCCTATAGGAGTGGAAAAGCATCTTGAAAATCCAGACAGTACCTCTGTTAATACCAGCAGCAGCTGCATTCTTGACATCTACTGTTTGCAGCTTTTAGTGGATTTATTTTTTAAGTGGATTATTTAATATTCTTTTAAGAAATGTTCATAGTTAATAGACAGAAAGTCACTTAATGGAGCTAGTTCTGCACTTCTAGAACACATGCATAGCCAGAGAGAGAGACTTCCACTGCCTTTAAAGCTCTTCTTTACCTTATGGCTATCTAATAGATCAGAAAAAATGTGCAGACTTGGAAAGGAAGAGATAATTTATAGGAAAGATAACTGTGTTCTACTTCTACATTGTGTCTCTAGTGGGGCCTGTCTCTGCAGGTAATAAAATCAGACAGTAGTGCATGCACATAGATTTCCTCTACACACATGAATGTTACCATATTTCAGGTATTTCAATGAGTTTCCCCCTGACCCCCCCAGCACTTTTTAGGATGCTCACTAAAGACAAGAGAGGCTACCTGCTGCATGCAACTGCTCCATAGTTCCCCCACCGAGACCATGAACTCTTCAGGAGAAAACCCTTTTACACTTAATAGGTCACCGGGGCTTGCTGCTCTCTCTAAATGTGTTTGAGTGCACAAAAATCCTTGACTTCAGACCCGATCAGAAGATAATGTGTAGCTGCCCTGGGTGAGGAAATCACTCCAGATGGAAAGCATGGCCAGTGTGAGGCACCTGCAGTTGTCATCTCATAGAATAAACACTTGAAAATATGTAGTGCTGTTTTCGGGGACAAGTAGCTTGAGGAGGTCAAGCCCTATGGCTTGCTCTGTGGGTTTATTAAGTGTTATTTATACATCTCTGCTTCTTCTGAGGCACAAATGCAGAGAAGCTTGAATTGAAAGAATCTTTAATTCTGTGCAAAGTTAGTAGGCAAGGCAAAGGTGGGTAAAGGGAAAAGCCAGGAAGGGTAGATGGATCCATTGATTTGACTCTTCAGTTACGAGATAAAAATGAAGTGGGTAGTTTTCTTTTTCATAAGATCCTGTATGCTTTATTTAATGATTATCTTTCATAGGGATACACTCGTAAAGGTAGAAATAAAACAGCATGGAAATAGTGTGAACTAAATAGTTGATTATTTTGTAAAGTCCAGGACAGATACTCTAGAAAAAACTCGAGATTTTGTGACATGCTTAAAGGTAGATCATGCTGAAAGTGAATGGTCAGCCAGTTCTGGGTAAAATGAAATTCAACTGGAATTTAAGTTAAAACGAAGTGAGAACGCCATCAAGTTTCCCTAAGACTGCCTTTAAAATACTTATTATAGAGAATCACACAGTAGCACAGAGAGAAGTAATACATTATTTAGTGGTTCCAGGAAACATTCATTTTCTGTGTATTTCAACCAGCTGAATCTTCAGTGGGATCCAGTTCAACTGGCCTTGAAGCAAAGCTAAAAATCATCAGTTGCTCTCAAGCTTTGTAGCCCATGTATTTGGGACCTTTTCATTGGGATGCAATAGGACTTTGTGCAATGCTTTATCTGAGGTTTAAATACATTTATAAGCAGAACATAATATCAAACCTGTCCTCTTATAAAAATGAAACCCGACTGAAGTTTGTGATGAAGTCTGAGAAACGTTCTTCCCTCATCTGGAGCGAAATGAGCTTGGCAGCACGTGTAGCTCCAAATGGTAATCTACTTGTAAATCAGCAGCAGCCCCATGACCTGAAAAGCCTTCTGTGTGTCAGTAGTACTGTATTACCCGAAGAGGACTGTCTCCAGCCAAAAGATGGTGGAGAAAATACGTATTGATACAATAGAATTGTACATACAATAATAGATATATTTTTAGCAGTACAAATGCTCACTGGTAAATGAGAGTCTGAATCCAAGACAATGTGTCTCAGAGATGTACAGCCTGCAGAACATGCCATTAGGGTTGCTCCCTGTCACCCTCTACGTTCTCAAGTAATGATTTTAAGCAGAACATTGTGATTTAAAATAAATATTCTCACCTCCCACAAGAATACACTCTTCTGTTTCCTCGTGTAAAGGTTATTGCTATTGAAGAATTTGTTCTTTTTTACAGCACATGCTCCACAATTTGTTGCTTTACTCTAATTCTGTCTATTTATCCAAACAGCCACATTTTCCTTTTTTGGAGGGTTTTTGGATGGGTTTCATTTAAGTTTTAAAAAATACAATGCAAGTTTTGTTTTGACATTTATGATCTTGACTGTACACTATGTTAGTTTCTCTGGCATACATACATCATTTTCAAAAAAAGTATGATTTACCTGTTGATAGAAAAAAGTAAGTCTCCATTTTTCAGTAGGGAATGTTTTTATGTTTTGTGGTTTTTTTACACTACAGCTCTGCAGTTAACAATCCTTTTACTGTGGAATAGCATTGACACATTCTTGTTACTCACCATGGGGGATATTCACAACTGTCTGCTTCAGGCATATAAATTAGGCATCTTTAGTTTCTCTGAATTGCCTTCCTGGTTGTGTTGACCTTATTTCACAACTATGAAAAGGAGCTTTGGCTTTTAACTTTGCTCTTTTGACTAGAACCTACATTAATGTCCCAGGAAAATTATTTCAATGTCCACTCTTCCCAAGTGAGTTAATTATCATTGTTTGAGACTGAGCAGTGTTCATCCTCAGTGAAGTTACACACTGTTCAAGCAGTGACCTCTTAGCCACTTATTTCTTTGGGGTCTTCTTGCAGATATTACACCACACCTTAAGCCAGTGGTTTCAGTGGTTTAAGGGCATCAGATGTTCCCACTGATGAGTTTGGACTCCAACAGCCTGTGCATGTTAGGACAGAGTCAAACAGGAGCGGGGTTTTTGCTACAGACATCTATATCATGTCTATCAGCCTGTTGGAGAGAGTTTGTCTCTCCTGTGAAGAAAAGCTGAGAGAGTTGGGGTTGTTCAGTGTGGAGAATGCTCCAGGGAGACTTTATTGTGGCCTTTGGTACTTAAAGGAGACCTATAAGAAATATGGGGACAGTCTTTTCAGCAAGGCCTGTTGTGACATGACAAGGAGTGATGGTTTCAAACTAAAAGAGTGGAGATTCAAACTAGACATAGAAGATATTTTTTACAATGAGTGTGGTGAGACACTGACCTGGGTTATCCAGAGAAAAGGTAGAAATACCATCGCTGGAACCATTCCAGGTGAGGTTTGCTGGGGCTCTGAGCAACCTGCTCTATTTGCAGATGTCCCTGCCAGTGCAGGGGGTTGGGCTTTAAAGATCTCTTCCAACCCAAACTATTCTATGATTCTACGATTCTATGATATGAAGAATCAACACTGATGCTACCCATTTAATGCATTACCATTTAATAAACAAATTAAACTTTGCTTATGAAAGTATTTTTAAAGTTTTTGAGGGAGGAGAAGGTTTGTTTATAGAATCATAAAATCTTTGTTAGGTCTGTCTACACTCTTAAATGGTTCAAAAATTGTGTGGTAAATGATCACAGAAAAGTCAGAGTGTTTTGGGTAGGGACAAAAAGTTTCCTTCCTTTTTAAGTTATGGTCCACTGTTTCAGCTTGTGCTCAAACCAGCACTTTTTCTGATTTACTCTATTTCAGTCAGAAGTTTTGTACCTGTCCTTTTCCCCTTTAATAGTGCCTACACTGGGCCAGCTTTAGGAGAAACTTCTGAGCTTCTGTGCAGCCATAGATCCAAGAAACCACTGCATACAAGTTCACGGTTGGCAGGCATATCTTCAATTAAGGAGATGTGGAACTGACAAGCGTGGGGAAGCAGCATGGTTTTCATCCTGAGAAGAGACAAAACAAGTCTGCTGCTCTATTCTTCCCTCTTCCTTTTCTCTCCTTTGTAGGTCGGTATTCTAGGTGGTGGCTGGTGACCCAGATTCTTATCTGTATCTTCATATCATGGATCATATGTGCTAGCAGTGCACAGTTCCTCCTTGTTAGTATTAATGAGTTTGAATATATTTATGTATACATTGAGCCAGACTGAAAAAACCTGAATTCTTCTAATCTTTCATCACAGAAAAGGAGGACCATCCCCTTACTTATTCCAAGATGTGAAAAATGCAAGTCCCTTATATATGAAATGTCTTTTTTTTATGATATCTAAGGAACGTTCCTGGATAACAGTTTTCTAGGATTTCAAGAAGGGTATTGCACATCCAACTACATGCTTAAAATACTCTGAAAGTCGGTATCTGTTTAAAACAAGGAATCTCCTATGCCTCTCACACTAAGATAAAAGAAAATGCCCTTTTCTAGAAGTCGCTAGAGTTAAATTTCTGTGAAACATGAACAAATTAGATCAGATTGGAAACCATTTCTAAGTTATTGATAAACTGCTGTAATTTTCAATTTCATAATAGGAGAATAATAAATATGCCTTTTTCATGTTCAAGAAGTTCCACTATATCACTCATGTATGAGAAAGATTCAGTCACACGGGTGCTGAGACTAAACATGTCTTGAATACGTATATTTTTTTTTTTAATCTGACTTATTATGGTTGTGACTAAGAAGTGACCTAATCACTGGGAAAATGTAGGATAAATGCAGCCATTATAAATGCTCTGGGTGCTGGGAATTAGAACTGGTTAGTTTGAATCATTGAGCTAATTACGAGAGGCTTCTGGGATCCTTAATGTTTATAAAAACTTAAAACTAAATCTTGTCTCTTCAGAAAACACATTTTTGATATTAAGTGTTCCAGTTCATTAAGCACCGAATGGCCCAGTGATATAAAGCATTGTAAGAGCAATTTTAAAAGGGAAGAACTTCAAAGAGAAATTATGCTAAAGCTAAAATATGTTCCCTTATTATGAAGTTGTCACCTGGAGAAAATAACTGAAAGGTAGGTTTTCTTTCATAATTTTCAATTAAAAGCTTGAGATCACCCAATGCAGCTTGGGATGGCCAGTGATGTCTATAAGTACTTTACAAGTGAACTAATTTTAGAGTATTTCAGGACAAATCAGATTTATATTACAGTTCTGTATTCCTTAAGGCAAAATCAGAAGCTTACCTTTTTCTTTTCTAGGCACATACACATTCAGAGAGAGAAAAAGGGAGAGAAA
>JAOEGS010008966.1:0-10849 GCA_025447755.1 Corythornis vintsioides | reverse complement strand
TCCTCTCCTCTCCTCTCCTCTCCTCTCCTCTCCTCTCCTCTCCTCTCTCCTCTCCTCTCTCCTCTCTTCTCTCCTCTTCAGATCATCCAGTGGCTGAAAAGATGGAAGTTATCCCACATTCAGAAAATCTCACATTCTAAGCCAGCAAATTAAACTGGAGAACAGAGAGTAAAATATTGTGTCCTATATCTAAGGAGTTTCTTTCTTCAACTTACAGAATTCTTACCTATGTCAAAGATATCCTCACTGAAAAATGTATTACAGCTTTTCTGCTAGTGATGAATTCAGAATAGATGACTTTTTTTTTTTCCTGTTTCAGCCCATATAGAAGGTCAAAATTTCTATTAATGCCCTGGAATTACTGGATAACCACTCTGTGTGACTGTGACTATGCAAAAAGTGGACAGAAAGCTAAATGCAGAAGATTAGAGGGAGACTAGAGGTTCAGACTTAGAGATGGCTCCCAGAAAGATGAGATGCAAGAGAACGAAGAAGAAACCACAGGAAAACCCTTACATTAAATGTTAATCATATCATCTACTGTGTTTTTATTTTCTTCTCTATTGCATTAGATTTCAAAAGAGTTCAGCAGGAAGTTATATCTATCTGAATCCGGAGTTCATAGTTATTGTTCAAATAATTTTATTAAAAGCTCTACTCTACAAAATCTATTTTGTCCCTTAAGGGATATTACATTTCATTATAATGGGATATGCCTTTGTTCTTGCATACTTACCTGCTGTTTTCCACTTAAAGATATCTGTTTAAAAGATAATTTCATTTCAGCCATAGATCTAGTAGTAAGGAAAACTGATCTTTGAATATTAATGGTTTTGTGAATACTAATGGCACACATCTGCCCTGATATTTTTATATTAACTTGCATCCATAATAATGTTTTATAGACATGTCCTGACAAATATACTAGGAGGTGCATCATGGAATCATAGAAAGTTGAAGTTTGGAAGGGACTTCTAGAGATCATCTAGTCCAACCCCCACCAGAACAGGAACACCCAGGGCATGTCGCACAAGAATAGATCCAGACAGGTTTTGAAAGTCTCCAGAGAAGGAGCCTCCACAAGCTCTCTGCGCAGCCTGTTCCAGGCTTTGTCACCCTCACAGTAAAGAAGTTCCTCCTGATGTTGAGGTGGAACTTTCTATGCTTATGTTTAAACCCATTGTTCTCTGTCCTATTTCTAGGCACTACAGAAAAGAGATTGGCTCCTTCTGTTTGACACCCACCCTTCAGGTATTTGTAGACATTAATAAGTTTCCGTCTCAGTATTCTCAAGTTTAAGCAGCCCCAGGTCCATTCTTCACAGGGGAGATGCTCAAGTCCCTTAAACATCCTTGTAGCCTCTGTTAGGATCTACAGGGATCTTTCCGGTAGATCACTATCTCTCTTAAATTGGGGAGCCCAAAACTGGACACAGTATTCCAGGTGTGGTCTCACAAGGGCAGAGTAATGGGGTAGGAGAACCTCCCTACAGCTGGTGGAGACAAATTTCTCAATGCATCCCAGGATGCCATTGGCCTTTCTGACCTCAAAGACACATTGCTGTCCCATGGAGAGCTTGCTATCCACTAGGACTTCAAGGACTTTCTTTGTGGTGCTGCTTTCCAGCAGGTCAACCCCTAACCTGTACTGGTGCCTGGAGTTATTCCTTCCCAGATGCAGTACTCTACACTTGTCCTTATTGAACCTCATGAGGTTTAGCTTCACTAAGTGGCTAGTCATTCTAGTCACCCCACACTAGTTAACATTCACAAACTGATTTCTAGGAATGATAGTTTGAAAGTATTAATACATTGATTGCTCCGCATTCACTTGCTTGAGGGAAGGGAAATCTATTCACATTTAGCAATCCCTAAAGTATTCCAGCAAACTTCCCTCTGGTTTTAATTCTGTGTTTCTGGCTCTACATTTTCTAAGTAAACACAAGAAAAACCTTTTTCACAGTGAGGGTGACAGAGCACTGGAACAGGATGCCCAGGGAGCTGTGGAGTCTCCTTCTCTGGAGACATTCAAAACTCGCCTGGATGCATTCCTGGGTGACTTAGTCTAGGTGATCCTGCTCTGGCAGGTGAGTTGGACTAGATGATCTTTCTAGGTCCCTTCCAACCCTTAACATTCTATGATTCTATGTGATTCTATGGTATGTTACCAAGCCCTACTTCTGACAAAAAGTTACCAGTAGTCAATGGCAGCTCTATGGACAAAGTTACCAGTAGTCAATGGCAGCTCTATGGACAAAGTAACTTACAGCTCTTGTATTCAAAAGCTGCTCACATCAAAGCTGGTTACCACAGAAGGTAGTTGTGCCTGCATGAGACCAGCGTTGCGTGATGTCATCTCTGCTAATGCAAGCAGAGGAACACCACAGGAACACATAGATGAGGAAATCTGAAATACAGTGACATCATGGTCGCTGACAATGTCAGCTTCTCTGCAGTTAGTTGCTGCACAGAGAGGCAAGAGTTGAAAAAACTTCAGAGCAGAAACATGTGTTTATCTGTGCTGAAAAAGGCTGAGAGCATTAATATTTGAGGCACAGCTCTGAGACTGACAGCAGCTTTTGGTAAGGACAGGTCATGAAGATCTTCTCCTTGGCTTTGGAAAGTATTAATTTTTCCATCTTGCCACTTGCCTTCAATAGATTGGTGCTTCCAGTGAATTGCTGCTAAAGAGTTTGTGTCTGATTATTTCATTCGGTCATACAGAATTTGTCTATCCAAATGAATACCAAGTACTTATAGCAACACACCCACGGCCATCCTTAGGAGGTTAGCAGAAGCAGTCTTGTTTCTCAGAGTAGTTTTTAACAGTGTCTCTGGAATAAGAGATTTTTCAGTAGGAATCCAAGGCAAGACCTGGCAGCTGATTGCACAGATCAAAGGACACAGAGATTTTTCACTAATTTTTGGATTTCACTTTAAACTTGGAAATGAAAATTGTAAACTGGAAGATAACTCTGGAAAATTACCAACCCATGATTCAATATGTAGGTTGCCACCATGTTAAGGTGCCCTGTAGTTTCAGGTGTTCTGTTTTATGCCTGGAATCAAGAGAGCTTCTCTCCCTTTCAAAACTATAGTTACTTTTTTTCTAACTTGTTATGGATGTCTAATTTCAGCTTTGTATACTGTTGTGCTTTTTCTGTCAGTGCTCTTTCTGAAGGTGGAGTTCACAGAGTTAATTTGCACTGTGAAAAATGATCTTTTTTAAAAAGTAATTTTGCTGTTTGGTCAATTATTTTCATAGAATAACTATCCTGCCCACATTGATATTACAAGAAAATGTGATGAGAACTCTTGCTATGTCTTCATTAAGCCATTCATTGGTTCCTGTACTTGTATCTCTTTTATTCTTCCTTAGCATTCCTCAAAAGCCATTGTGTTTAGTCTCAGCTGACTTCATGAGAAACTGCAAGGTTCTCATGGTGCTGTTGGGAAATGTATATTGTAGAAGCTCATTCAAGGGATTTACATAATTAAGAAAACGTACAAGTAATGACTCCGGGTCATGCCTGCAATGAAATCCAAATGCAGGTATTGAAGTTGAATTTCAGATTAAAAGTTTTGCATAGCTCAGCAGCAAGCCACGTAAACCGAAGCAATTCCAAACTTGCTTGCAAAAAGTGATATTAAAATTAAAGGAAGGGAAAATACCAGAGAGATGCATTTCCCTCTGTAGTCCCATACAACTGTGTCATCTCTGATCTGTCTCACCTGCCCCCAAGAAGTGTTTTGTCACAGGATTTGATAAACTACAGTCTGGTGGTCTTGGGACTGCCATAATAAAGTGAGGAAGCAGAAACCAATCTCTGTGTGTTATTTCTTACAAAATATCAGATTGAAAACATCTATCAGAAAGTTTGTACTTGAACTCAAAACCACAAGTTATTTTCCCACAAGATGAGATAGAAACATTATGAGGAGCAAGCTGGGTAAGTTTACTCAGGAGTTTATAGAGTTTTTTTCAGATTGATACAAAGATGCAGTATTGGAAAATGAATTAAAAGGAAACCCCATTGAAATGCATCCTCATTCAGAACTTGGTTCTGCTCTCTACACTTATGGTTTAGACATAGGGAATTGTCTGAGGTTTTTTCTCAGGCGAGTAAAGCAATGAATTATGTGGATTCAGTTAAAAGTCTCCTAAATTCTGCCAGAAATTGTTATTGCAACTGACAGAGTACTCCTGTCATAAAAGAAAGTTTAACATTAACACTCCCTAACTCATAATACTACTGACCTTGAAGTAGAAATAAAAATCTAAGATTAGAACTTAGCTCTTAGACTAAGATTCAAGAGATATTTTTATAAAAAAATTAGAGATTCAAGGATATTTTTTACCTCATTATTTACAAGATAGGTAAATGCTCTGCCCTGCTCCAACTCTGGCTTTTCTAAAGCACAGCAAAGCCCTATCATTTGCAGAAACATCATTCATCACATAATCAAATTATCATATCTTTTCCCTGCCTTGTCCATCATTGTTAGAATCCATTTATCCTATTGATAGTATCCATGTGTCTTTTCTGTTGTCCTGTAATCTGTATGTCTGGAAAGCATGAATTTTTCAGAGAGGAAGGATAGGCAGAGGAAAGGACTTTTTTTCTAAGTTACTTTCTGTTGACCCAAGAGTACTACTCATCATCACCTTTGCCCCATATGGCTGGGATGCTGTCCCTTAGTGCATTGGGAACAGAGACAGCACAGAGTCTGTTGCCAGGAGCTATGGCCAGGCAAAAAACAAAACAAAACAAAACAGAATCTCTGAAGCAACAAGGTCAGTGCCCCCAGTGCTTCACTTCACACCCTAGTCTTCAAACCCAAACAAACAGTCTCATCTCCACCTCCCTTGTATAATCTTAACTTCAGAACCTGCCCCAGTAGATCTGGTAATGGCAGCAAGTCAGCAGAGTCAGATATAAAACTTCTCTAGGGGTGATAGAGGAGCTCAGACATTCCACTACTTGCTACTTGAGTGACAGCAGCTTGTTTCTTTTTTAGATGTGACTGGCTGAAGAATTATTTCCTGTTTAGAATACAGTGTTTATTACTAACTTGCTCATTTCTTGAGGGCAGTAGTGGTGGTGGAGTTGTATAGCAGATAACAACTAATAAGTGAATCATCTATTTCTCTGGGAACTGTTGGCTAACAATTCCAGAAGGGTTTGATCATTGGAATGTCCCCATTTTTCCCATTTCCTAGATTTCTGACACTTCAGGGAAGCTGAATTTCTAGAAATTGTCAACTTTTGGAAAGCAATCCACTTGACAATCCATTCTTGGGAGTGTCCTTGGTTCTGCTGGGATTAATTATCATAGGCAGTGCTGGCTCAATCAGCTGGGAGGGAAACAGCTGTGAAGGGGCACAGCTGGGATAAATAACCAAACCAGACAATAGGTTATTTGATACCATGCTTACAATATGTCCCTATATAAATGGAGGGTTAGGACAGGGCAGGGATGCCTGTTTTTAACTTGTTTCAGTGTATAGCTTCAGTGCAAGCAGAGCAAAGAAAGCGGTGTTGTAGGTACAGCCTGTTGCTCAGTTTGCATATAATTTCATTAGTAGTGTTTTCTTCTTCGAGTTATTTTATTAAACTGTCCTTATCTCAAACCACAGGGTCTTACTTTTTTTTGTTCTCCTGATACAGGTTAAACCATGACAGGTGGAGTGTATGTGCCATTTTATGGTTTGTGCTTCAGTTTAAATTAACCCACATAACACCTTGTTTTTCTGTGCTTTAGCTGGCAAGTGGTGTTGCACTTTTCACTTGTCACCTTTCTGTCACATCTATATTTCATCATATCAGGCTCTGGGAATACTAACAGAGCTAGGCTGTGATTTCAAATGCTTTATTCACCTGAACTGCGTGCACATACAAGTAAATCTACATTCATGCAAGTGAAGGGTTATGAGTAGTGTCTACATGATCAGGCTACTAAATGAAAGGAAGCAGCTGGAGTAATGAATGGAAACCATGGACTTCAGTATGTTGTACATTAAAGTGCTTATATGAGCAGAAATGTGTATCACAAGGAGTGTGGAAGAATCATAAAAAAAGGTTTTATATTTAAGTGGATAAATACTTAAGAGAGGTGTTTAGGAATGAGGATGTGAGGTTTTTAAAATCAAAGCCATCCCTCTGAGAAATAAGGAGCCCACAGTGTTTTTCAGGTATTCTACCTTTCAACAACTCTATCTTCAGTCCTCTTCTCTGTACTGGTTTTGAGAATGACAGGTTTGTCAAAGGCAAATGACATTTCAGTGGCTCAATGATTCTTTTATGGCTAGGGTGATCAATGAGCCTGAGAGAACAGAAATTTTCCTAGACATTGGCATGGGGTTCATCCTGGCCCTGCTGTAGGTATGAGCAGTTTCTGCAAAGTTCTGAGTATCCTCAGTTCCCTGGAGTTTATGGAAGGAGTTGATGGCAGTCAGTACTTCATTGGGTTGTGCCTGTGCTTAGCATTGAAATGAATGGAATTCTTGAATTCATAATCTCGAACAAAAACACATCACAGAGAAGTATCCCTTTTGAGGACATAATCTAGAAAAAAAAAAAAAAATTCCAAATTAAACCATAATGTTATCATCGTTTCAAGACTGCACATCAGATCCATATGTATTGTATCACTGTTTTTAGATGTGAATAGAAGATCTCTGGCAAAATCCATATGCATCCCTTGGAGACAAAGGACAACAAAGTGCTTGGTGTCACTATGGCTGCTATAAGAAACGTACTAGTCTCTTTCATCTTGTACCTTCCAGTCTTCAGTGAAACAACCCCATCCAGATGCAGCAGTGATCCTTAGTCCGCAGACAGAAAAAGTTTTCACGAGGACTGAGGTTTTTCTGTGCATGCAGCATTCAGAAGGCAACTGAATCAAAGGTACTGATGCAGAGGCAAACCTTTGGTCCCAAGTCAGTTGCTAACCATTCCCTTACAGATTTGCAGGTACAGTGAAAAAATGTTTATTCTAGAGGAACTGATCACAGTGAGAGATGTCCTAGAGAAGAATTCATCCTGAGAGAGATTGATTTCTTTCAGATTTTTGAGCCCACTGTTTCTATGAATATGAGGGAGTTTTCAATGGGGAGAGTGGACCAAGGATTCCAGCAGTAGTTTTTTTGGATAATCAGGGCTTTCTGAAGGTTTTATATATGGCTAAAAATTAACCTGTCTTCGAGAGAGATGTGTAGTTTTTTCCCTTCTGTCCTCTGACATGGCAGTTTCAGGAGTCACACGCTATACATAAAGCCTAAACGTCTGGTGTTCTTAAAAATCAAAATAAAATAAATTTAGAAATCCAGCCTCCCAGCCCTTTTGAACTACAAATACATTTAAAGTAGAGCTTTGGCATTTCTATTAACTGCTAACAAATTATAAGTTTTTTAAACATAAGGGAACATAACAGAACACAAGTGTTAATAATGAAACCCATTCCCTCCATCTTGTTCTTCCTGCTTGGGTTTAAAACGGTGTTACTGTTTTTCTCTTTGCATCTAATAAGAGAAAGACAAACAGTTATCTTCAAACCCTGAAAACACCTGGACTAGTATATAAATTCCAAGCTCAAAGTCAGCATGACAAAAGAGAACATACAGAGCTGAACTAAAAGGAGTGAACAAAATTATTTAAGAAAGTACCATTCTGTTGTGTAGTAACAGCTTTTGTCAATCACTCAATGCATTGCTTTTTTCTTTTTTTTTATTTTCCTCCTTATGCTTTATTTGTATTTCTTTCACCCTTAAACAAAAGGATCTTTTCTTTCTCTTTCTTTCTTTCTTTCTTTCTTTCTTTCTTTCTTTCTTTCTTTCTTTCTTTCTTTCTTATTTCATTATTAAATTATTCTCATCCTAAAATTAAATTCTGGGGGAATTCTTCAGTCAACTTTATGATCTATGGTAAATAAACAACTACATGCTAGCTCTAAATGTGACAATAGGCACTCCATTTCATGTAGTTGTTACCATAATCACAAACAGACTGGGAATGTAGAAATTTAGTTTCTCAGCAACCTACTGCAATACAAAAAGAAGCCTGTGCTCATCAGGGAAATATTAGTGGGCAATTGGCTTGCAGATTGTTAGTCTGTAAAATAAGCAAACCATTAATCAACCTTTCCATGGCTCCAGTGCTGAATCAGCTGAACAGTTCAAACGATGTGACAGTCCCGCATGGGAATATTTAAAAATTATTTAGCAGGATCGAGGCCCTTGGTGGCTGCGGCTGCAAAATGCCAGCTGTTGGACAGGGATCTGGACAACTTTCAAAAAAAAAAAGAAAGTATATAAAAAGCCAAAGGTGACAGATCCAGCCAGGCTAGACAATGATCTTAAAGAACAAGGCTTGATGTCTCCAGGCCATACTGAGAACATCTGCAGACATACTTTCTCATATTTCTTCTTTTAGAGCAAGCGAGACAGTATGAGGGCCAGGCTGACATTTATGTATCTGTTTGCCTAACACTCAGAGGGCAAAGAGCTTGGATGACTGTAAGGAAATGTCCTGTCAAAGCAGAACCCCAGAGACAGGGAGAAGGAAAGAAAAGAAAAAGGAAACTGAATATAAGTGGAATCCCAACAGATAAAGTGGCTGAATGATCCCCCAGAATACAGGGGTAAAGTGTATGCAATAACCCTCACCATGGTGTAAGAGTGGACCCAGCAGCCATTGGTGCAGCACATAGGGTCAAGTACCATCTCCGAGACTGCTCCTGGCCCAAAAACTCCACCCTGATGATCAATAAGATGTGTGTTCCCTCATCAAAACCCACAGTGAGCCCAAGGGTCTTGTATCCCTGTTTGGAAGTTAGATTCTTCTGTGTAGTAAAGAGTCATTAGGGTTTAGCCAAAAATTACGAACTTCAAGACATCTATTTTTTGTGATCAATCTACAGAGCAATAATCATCAATAAATATTGGGTTTTACAAGGCCATCTGGAAAAGTAAAATCTTTATCATTCCTAGTATTTCCTGAGGGACTCCTCCAGAATTTTAGGGACTTTACAAATAAAAGTGTAAAGAAAGTGGGGAAGTTTCGTTTGTTTGTTGAATGTCACTACAACCTTCAAGATCAGAACCAACATGTATATGAATAAAAAATAAGAACTCGTGTCAGAATTTCCTGCCTGGAGAACAGACTATCACATGAAGAACAACAACATAGTGTTATTATACTAAAACTGTGCTTTTTAAAGGGTTGTTATAATTTTTTTTAAATAAATCTTTATTCTATGTGTGTACATACAGAAATGAATGAAAGAACAGGAAGATGTTCTCATCACAACATTTTGTAATGTATTAAGTTCTTGGACATGAGAATTGAGTAATATGTGTCTTGGGGTTTTTCCAAGACTGCATATATATTGAGATTTTAATCTTTATTGATTCAAGATGCGCTGTTCTCATTGCTTTTTACAATGGAGATGCTACTTTATGGTATCTGTAACTGATCCAAAATTAAGCTTCGTAAATTAGCATGCAAACTTCTCATCTTCATTGACACTTCGTAGTGAGAATTTTGCTTACTCTGCTACTGCATTTGGGAGAGAGGTTTTGCCCAATCAGCTCTGAGGTATCAGCTATTTTATTCCATAGAGCTGATTCTGGAATTGTCATGAAGTTTTAGGCCATGAGATCTGACATCAGAACTCATTGAAGTACATCACAGACTTGAGTCTCAGCAAGATGTCATGTGCTACATGCCACTGGTAATCATTGCTGTGAAAAACTGGAAGTCTGGTACTTTATTGAGTTGGTAAGAGTTAACAGGGACAAGTTACTTGGCAACAAGTAGGAAATAAGTTAAACCAGTAACTCTTTGAAAGGTGTATGCATTTTAGCGCACTGTCAGCTATTTCCTCTGTAATTTTTTGCCCACATTTTCCATTACTCTATATTCTCGTGGAAACGTCACAATACAAGTGAAGGCATCTTGGATTATACTAGCTGGAGTGTAAATCTGATATGCTCATCAGAAACCTCTACTAATGCAGAAGTACCTAGGAAACTCATATGGCTAAGATGTTGCTGATGCATTAAAAAAAATTAATCCTCAAATTTAAGAACAGGTAATTTATTAAGTGATTTAATGCATTTTTAGTCATTCATTTGATTAAAAATCACTGTCTACAACCCAGCTGCCTGCCAGGGAGGCCACAGGCAGCTGTGCATTCTTTAGACCATGGGCAAGGAGGGGTTGGAGTATACTGTAGCCTCTCTGGGATGTGAGCCTGGGTCTGGGAGGCTGTGACACACAGAGCAGTATCTGAACATATAGGCAGGAGCATCCTTGGATTTGCATAGTTGCAGTAAAGATACATAAGCATCATCTTCCAAACAGCAGTAACAGCATTAGCACTATCTGCAAACTCATGCCTGGAGTTTGTGTAGCTGTGTCACCAGTATATGTGTGTCTCAAGAAATTAGTACTTCCATCTTTTCCTATAGTCATTCCTACTTACTGATAATTTCTATTCTCTCCAGCTGAAGATGTCTTTGCAAAGCTATCAGTTTTGATGTACAGTTTATGGAGAGGTTTGAAGCTGCAGCTCATGCTGATCTCATTTCTGCATACTTGTGTTTTCAGAACACATAAAAAGACCGGTATGGAAAGAGTCATAGTGAAGAATAGATGAAGCAATTCAAATTCAGTTCCTAAGGACCCACAGATTTGCAGTCTTACATAGGTTAACTCTGTGCTAACCCTGTGCTTTAATTAATTTTATTTAGTTATTTAAAGTTATTTAGAAGTTCAGATTCTAAGCAGATGGGCTCATAAAAAAGAAAACAAAACAAAAAAAGAAAAAAAAAGAAAAAAAAAGAAAAA
>JAOEGS010008965.1:4319-16635 GCA_025447755.1 Corythornis vintsioides | reverse complement strand
GAGGAGCAGACAGGACAGGTGACCCCAGACTGACCAACGAGGTATTCCATCCCATACACGTCATATCCACTATATAAAGCTTAGGGGTCCAGAGGCCTTCGCCTTCTGCTTCCGCCTTCTGCCTTCGCCCTTCCTTCGCCTTCGCCCTTCTTCTGATTTCCTCTCTCTTGCTTTGGCTTCTTTGCTGGCTCTTTCGCTCTCTCTTGTTTCAATCCTGATCTCGGAGGCCCAGTGCCGGAGGCCAGCTCCTCCACAGCATCCTTGAGGGTGACGTAATTACCATCGGGGGGAGGTTGCGTTCGGTTCTGGTTGTGTATATAATTGTATATATTTCATTTTCATTTTGTTTAATTAAATTGCTTTAGTTCCTATTTTCCCATCACTAAGTCTCTCTCCCTTATTCCTTCTCTCTTCCCTTTGGGGAGGGAGTGGGGTTAAAAGAGAACGATCTGTTATCGGTCTGGGGGTTGCCCTGACCCCAAACCGCAACAGATATGCCAAATGGCAGTTGCGTGTGTTATCTATAGGAACACAAAGAAATACAAGAGGCATTTATGGAATAACAAGAGAGCAGAATGTATATCCACTAGCCTCAACTGTGCATTTTAGTATCATCTGGTAAACAACAGGCTTAACTCTGTACTTAGGTGCAGTATATGTATAATTTGTCTGTTTAAAATACAAAACAGTGAGATTATAGTTGTCGTAAATAGAACTGCCCAGGATTTGCCAATGGGACATTTTATTTAATGGAAAAATAAATATTTGCTGGTAATAGTTTTTAAAATGCAGGAATACATATGTTAGTTTTAACAATATTGGAATTTATTATCTCAACAGGAAAGACCTTTTTCCACTAGAAGAGCTAGCTGGTAGCCCTGAGCTCTTGAGGATGAGGTGGGAGATCACCATGAAGATGCTGTTCTGTGTAACCCAGAACAAGAAATTAATCTGCAGACTTTACATCCTTGGATGAGTGGCCTGACAGTCACACATTTCAACTACTCTGGATGCATCTTTTCTTTTAGAGGTGTTCTGATTTGTATTAATAATTCATTGAAGTTTCAGCATTGTCTTTGGGTA
Organism: Corythornis vintsioides; assembly: GCA_025447755.1. Classification (NCBI taxonomy): domain Eukaryota; kingdom Metazoa; phylum Chordata; class Aves; order Coraciiformes; family Alcedinidae; genus Corythornis; species Corythornis vintsioides. The sequence continues at coordinate 15,552 of JAOEGS010008965.1, read as the reverse complement.
AAGGAGATGAAAGATCAGATACCTGTTCTGAAAGATATTTATTTATACAGCAAGTAGCAGCTCCAACAAGAGATACTAGAAAACCCTTCAATTTCTTCAACTGCTTAGTAGCCTCGTGGCTTAGACATTAATCTGGGATGTCAGAAACTGAAGTTTCAATTGCTGGACTAGATCACTTGCAGTAAGAAATTGAATTTTAGTCTTTCTTCTCTTAAATGGGCACTCAAATTTGAGTGTTAAAGGATCTCCATATTTTACTGGTCTAAGCCTCATGTGTACTAGCAAATTTCATGGAGCATAAGGAATCCACAGCACTCTGCATTTTGCAGATCCTCACTCTGGCATTTGGATCCACAGTGCATATCAATAGCAGAGTAGAGGGGTTTACATCTCAGTGGTATCATTAGTCAGTTGTATCAAGTGATGTTTGAGCAATTTCTCTGAGGGTACACTGGTTGCAACTGACAGCTCCCAGGGCATATTCTGTAGTGATAAAGAGGTGACTGTTGTAGCTTTGCAAGTGTTCACTCCCTATTCAGTTCTTCAGACATACATATGCCCTCTCTTATCCATAAATTCTCCGGTAATGTCAAATAAATTACCCATCTGCAGCATGTAATACTACATGTAACTGCTACAAACAGCTTTAGGAAACCCAGGAATTAAAAGACATGACAAAAAAAAATAATTTTCATTCCTTTCCATATTAGGAGGGATCTATGCTTTTAGTAACAAGAAAAGTACAGTTTTGTCAGGTAGGTTTTCCAAAGATTGGTACTTTTATTTATAATAATCTCAAAGTGCTGAAAATTATTTATGCCTCTAACAAAAAGAAAAAATTTGCACACACCTAAAGCCATTTAATCTGAATCATCTTTATTTTCTTCTCTTGTCTGCTTTCATCCTACTTCATTTATTGTTGTTTTTCTTGTCAGTGGATAGACATAAATGCTGTAGCAGGAACAATTGGAAAACAGGAGGATATATTTATGTAAACTGGTATTGATTCTATTTAAAAAAACAAAACAAAACAAAACAAAACAACAAAAAAACAGAAAGAAACTAAGGCTTTCAATGCTGTGTTGTAAATCATTATGACCAGGGCTGCCTGTGTGCAAAGAATACATGAATGAGTTCTGCTGATATTACTTAGGCCTGCTATGAGTTAGTGAGTTAAAAATTAAAGTTATCATATGCAGTTAAAAATCTATGCACAATATTCATCAGCAGATGCTTGTCTTTGTGTTGTTTTTTCATGGTCTCACAGCAATGAAGTCTCTTTTATTTGTGCAGGTCTGTGCTTTATGGTTGACAGTTCCACATTTGGGAACATCTGAAAAAGAGGTCACATGACCTTTCCAAACACAGGAAAACTCTGTTCTTCTCAAGATGACCTGAAATGTTCTAATTATTGGTTATTCCCTCTAGTTGGTGATACAGCCAACAAGCACGTAAAGTTCAGTGAACCCACAAGCATACAGCTGTTATCTTTGACTTGTGGCCAAACTAAAAACTGGAATAAAATTTACCCAAACAAGTATAGTCTCCCATTTAAAGCAGTTATTTTCTAAGACAAATAATCAGATTTAAAGTAAGGAGGAGTGAATCCTTTTTTAGAAACAGGGATTCAAAACAAGGTCAACATACCAGAGACAAGAAGTTAAAATGGATTACTGATTTGGCTACACCCAAAGAGTCTCCAAAAAAAGCTGTATGTACAGGTTTACACTGTATATAATCAATTACAGACTTGGAAAAAAGTTGATTTTATTTGTCTCCTGCATAATCAAGGTGAAGTTTGAAAGATGCCAGTTATAGGTCAGCTGGTATAACCTTTGACAGAGACCAGTGATATCTGCTCTTCTATGCCAATTTGGAGCAGTCAGAAATGAGAAAGTAGTAGTACCCAATGACTTTTACAATTAGTGTTTCTTAGGAAATTTCAGATTCACAAATCTGAGTCTTCTTATGCGGGGTCAAAATGTATAACAGAGATCAGAAACATAACAAATCATAGACACCTTCTCTTCCTACTGCTTATCAAAATACTGCTATCTGATCTGTTTCTTAGGTCAGTTCCCAAGACTATAGGGAAATAAGACAATGAAATCAGAAATGAAGTTTCACAGTGCTTTTCATAGCTGTGCTTGCCTGTGTTCTACAGCAAGTAGATATAAAAAAAGATTACTCCTGAACAGATGTAAGTCACATCCATAGTAAGCCAGAGGAGAGAGGTCTTTCCACTACAGTGAATGTATCAACTCATGGATATTTTATTTCTGTTGAACTGTATTGTGAGTTGCAAATCAGCTTCTACTTTCCAGGTAGTATAGCCTGCTTGACTGATAACAAGGCTTAATTAATGTGCATCTGTAAAGCTCCTTCCTCTCTCCTTATTCTGAGATGAGGGACACATACACAGAACAGCACATGTTTTGCTATCAGGTGTAATCCTATCCAGAATTCTCCCTGCACTATCTGTTTACAACAATAACAGGAATGCAGCAGTTCATTGAGATAAGACTACTTTTTTTTTTTTTTTTTAACTGGAAAGCACCTTGTTACACTTGATGGCAAAACCAATTGTAACTACAGCTTCTTACAGCAAATACTAGATTAGTTCATGTTTTAGGCCATCAGCTCAGTAATCTGTGATCAAGCACTGTTTTCAGAAGTCTGTTGAACAAATGAATGGGTTTTCTCAACTTTATTGATAACTAAAACCCAGTAGCTGACTGTTCAAATCATACATTCAAAAGAATGGGTTTAAATTATAAGTGATTTTAAAGAAGCACTGTTTTATGTTGGTGAGAAATTGGATTTTTCATCAAACAAAAAAAAGATATTTTAAGGTGATGCTTGATAGATCCAAAACTGGCAATTAAACAGTGGTTAGACAAACCCATCTGTAAAGAGAATGTTGCAGTCAGAATTTCCTACAAACACAGCAGAACATCAAAACATTTAATTACAACTTCTTCATTTCAGAGGAGAAGTACTAGCAAAATTCATCCCCTCCTCTCATGGATTAGGGCCAGGGCAACCCTCAGACCAATAACAGACGCTCTCTTTTAACCCCCCCCCCCCCACCCCCACCCCCCAAAAAAAAAGGGGAAGAAAAAAGGAATAAGGGAAAGAGACTTAGCCGTTAGAAAAGCAAACTAGAACAATTTAATGAAATGAAAATAACGGAATATATACAAGTATGTACTAAACCAGTACCGAACCCAACCCCCCTGATGGTAATTACGTCACAGTCACTGATGGTGTGGAGTTGGCACAGGGAGAGTCCAGACTGGGCCCTGCAGCAGATGGGAGCTGTGTTCGGGAGCTGTATTCAGGAGCTGGATTCTGGCACCAGGGTCAGGAACACACTGATCAGGATCATAGGCAGTATAGATAAAGTCCTCATTAGTGCTCTGAGGGGGAGAACCCCCTCAAGAGAGGAAAAACGTTAACACCCCGAGCTGAGAGCCTAATCCACCAGCTAGCTTGCTTAGCCTGCCAGCTCAGGTTGTGTGCTTTTCTTTCCACGCATTCTCCCCCAGAGCAAGAGCAAAAGAGAGCAAGAGCCAGAGCAAGTGCCAGACAGTGACCCTCTGGACCCTTAAGCTTTCTATGTTGGATATGACATCTATGGGCTGGAATACCTCGTTGGTCAGTTTGGGTTCATCTGTCCTGTCCGCTCCTCCCCGCAGGTGCAGTCTTTCACTTTCTGCACCCCTCACTGCGATACACAAGTTCTAGCAGTGGCCTACCTACTACCTACCCTTAGTAGTAACTCTAAACATGAGTTGTTATCACTGCTAGAAGCAGACACTGTCTGCAAAACATGCTGTTAACTTGAGAAAGTGAAGTTAGTTAGAAACCTGAGCTGAAAAGTAAAATCACTGAACAAAATTTGTTTGGTTCTCACTCAAACCAGGATACCTCCTAAACTGTCTGTTTCCTCTCTCTAAGTGGCCAATAACTTCTTAGGCAGGAAATTAATTTTCTCTTGTCTTTTTGATTTGAGTAGACATTTATTTGAATGTATTATACAATCTTTCTACCTCATTAAGTTCTTACTAAGATGTCTTCCCACTCTGTCACCCAGCCATTTAACAAATACATTGCTGGATAGAGTAATATATAAGAAATTATCTTCAAGATATAGGTAGTGAAGTGGACATGATTCTTCTCTGCCTTCTGGGTATTAAATGTGTCCTTCCTGTTTGACTGTTCTATTGCTTGAATCTTGGGGTTTAGGGTGGGTTTTTTCCTTCCTTTTAATGGGTGTTCTTTGTTGTCTTATCTTTCTGATGCTTTACTTGTGCTATTTAAAGTACACTTTTTTCTAGAAGAGAAAGGGAAGACAGGAAGTATATTACCAGAAGGCAAACATGGATTAATCTCTATGTGATAAAATAGTAAGATTTCAAGATAAAACCAGAAAAATTACCATGGAATATTATGAAAGATTCACACTACATGGAGGGAGGAGATAGTTTCACACCAGATTATATATATTTAAATAATTTTGCCACACAAGTTATTTGGCCTTTTATAACTACACATTATAAGTAAAAAGTATACCAATAGATTATTTTAAGATCAATTACCAAAAAAAGGTCTTGTATCATAATTTTTTACCATCTGAGATTACTAATGTTTATTTTTCCTCAGATCTTTCTGCACCTTAGTAGTGCCATTTCTTTCTTTGGCGGAGGAATGAAGTAGAATTAAGTGCTTTGTTTCAGGAATGAAAAAATTTATTGCTACTTCATCAAAAGTCAATACTAGTGGGAAGGATGTCCAGATGGGGAACCTTGGTCTGTTGCCCAGAAACCCTGCTTTTGCATGACATGAGTGAGAGTTTGATAGCCACAGAGAATATAAGATTGCAGCTCCAGTAGGTGTAGGCACAATACCCTGCTGGATACTTTGAATCTTCCTGGATCCTATGGAGCTAATAAAATTTGTTATGTTTTGAGAGCAAAGAAGGAAGGAGATGACCATCAAGCAGATTAGCAGGAAGCTTAAACATTGACTGGAAGGAATGACATAGAGGAAATATTAATGAAAGACAACAAAGACAGCAATGGTCTCAAGTATTTGATGTGATGTGGTGGGAGCCATAGAGGAAGAGTAGGCATAGGAAATGTGTGTCTAGCCATCAGTGAGGGGATGGCAGAGAAGAATGCTTTGAGTATGTAAAAAAGACTAATATGATAAGGATCAAGTTGGGTGAATGCAATACCAAGTATTTATGGCAAAAGAGAATGAAATGGAGGGGCTGAATAATCAAAAAGGTAATTAATTCATTCAGTTGTCAGGAAGAAGTTAGGCTGTTAGAATCTGTGCAGTGATGTTGGACAAGAAGAGGAAAGGGAAGAGGCAGGAAGCAGACAAAAATACTGGTGGAAGATAATGAAGTGATGCTTTTGGAGGTCAGAAATTAGATAGGACAGTTGCAAGTCAGGAAATATGGAATGCGGTGAAAATTGGCTCATACATGAGTGAAGGATTTAAGGAATAATCTGGTGCAGGTGTCTGGTGACTTGCAAGGCAAAATGATGATACCAAAAAGGATGCATGTAGAGTGTGTGCTCAACTAAGGTAGAGTTGATCCTGCTGTGTCTTATGGTCACTGAGGCTCACTGCTAGCACACTTAGCCCTATGAATGCTAGAGGAATTCACTAATAAGAGCCAAACAGGGAGACCCTGTCTGCTGCTTTTTTCTTTACTGTGCCGTACCAGCCTTAGCTAAACAAAAGAGCATTTGCTGAAGTCTGAAAAGTAAAGTGATTTTAAACATTTAGTGTCCTAGATTTGCAGTTGCCCTCTGCAACTGTAAAGAGCATCATTAAGGTTCATGACATCATACTATAAAATACAGAACAGTAGAATTGCATGTACAAGAGGTTTCAAAGTTTGTGGTTTTAAAAAAAATATTATAATCAGATTGAGGGGTACTCTTCTATAAACCATGATAAAACCAGGATTATTGTTTATATGATACACTTGTGTCAGTCATTTAAAATGTAGTTTTATTTACATGAGAGGTAAATTATTTTGTATTTTAAAGAAACTAATGTCCCTAAAGACATTAAAGATAATATCTATCAACATTTATCATCTGAACAGAGGGACAAGGTCTATTGTACTTGTGACATGAGTGCAAAAAGATCATGTTAGATTTATGAAAGTCTATGTTAGAAAATGAAACTCTTCTATGTCCTGTCCTGCAGAGCCCCCTATGGGCTTATTCTCTGCAACCTGACTAATTTGGGGGTGTCTTGTAAACTCTTTTCATTTCCCTGCATATAGTGAGATTTTCCATGCCAGAAAACTATGTTTTGTCTTCCATATAGAGTAGCTTGTTTTCTTTGTTTAACTATGAAATAGAAGGTTTTCTGTGTACATCATAGAACTCTGCATCTTGTAAATTGATGCAGTTGCCATGTCAAGAGGGGGAAATTAACATATATAGAAATGAAATACAGCAGGTCCTTTTGAATAGTTAGGCACTGCTATGAACTTAAAACCAGTTAATGTTCATTGCTACAGTTTTATAAGATATGATTTTTTTTTAATGAAGATGGAAATCAATGTCTATTAGTCTTGAGTTGAAGTGACACTGCTTCTTCTAAATGTGACTGCTCCTAGTTGTTGGCAAATCAGTTGCTAGAAAATGGGACACAAATCTCTGCCAGGAAAAGCACCAACAAAGAACTTGAGGAAAAAATTTCTCTTCTGGCTGCAATTACAAAGTAATTTTTTCCACTTCCTATTTACATTTTAAAGTGGGGCAGGGGGGAGGGGGGGACGGATGTGTACACAATAAATTACAGACATAGTGAGTGATCTTAGTGCTTTTTACCTGTTTTTCTTTTTCAGTTTTTATGATGTGCCTATGCTGCTGGAAAAAAAAAAAAAACACAAAAAAAACAGTGCAACTCCTGCAGGCTGCCAGCTCTGCTACAACAAAAACAGTAAAAAACAACACAGAGTTAGAACTTGCAGAAGAAACCTATGCATTTCACAGGTATGTAACTAGGAGAAATAACCATGCTGAGCTCCCATCTGCCATCATGATGCTTCTAGCAGGACCCAGCCTAGCTATTTGTAAAGCAGTCTCTGATAGATCAGTATGAACTACTCTCATAATTTTGTAGTTAATACTATAGTGACTAGGGCAAAGTCATTCTCAATCTGGCTGCATCTCAGTGGGTCTGATAAAACAAACCAATATCAGTGGATGCATGTCTGTGGCTACAAAAAAATGGGCTAAGAAGCAAGCTTGAGCACTGGAACTTGATTGTCATTGTGCAATTATTAGCTTTGTCCTTTTCTGTGCATTGGTCTGATCCTACTAGCTCTCTCCAAGACAGACCTCACATGATCATTGTTAGACAGGTGCAATGTAGTTTCACTTGTAGTCTGAGTCAGAGAGGCATGGGTCGATGTCAGTCTAAAGCCATGCTTCACTTTAACTCAGTCATGTGCTGATACCTCTCAACATCAGCATTATCTGTATGCTTTTTAATTGATACACTTCTGTCAGCATCTGTTAGAAGTTTTTAATCTTGGGCAGCTATGAGTGTGTATGAAACCTAACCATCTCCACCTGGAGCTTTGGGACTTTGGCAAAAGACATTGTCTCCCAAAGCAGGGTATCTCTGAGCTCCAACTTTTAGGTGCCAAGAGAATGTGAAGGATCAGTATTATGTTTTGGATAGTGAAAAAAACCAGGATACTTTCTAGGGAGCCTGTCTTCTTTCAATGATCTTTCCCCTTATACTCCCTTGCCATCTACAATTGTTGCATTAAAGTTGTTAAACAGTGCATCCCTGTCTGGTCCTTTTAGTACCCCTTAACATATGTGCCAACTATGAGTTTATCTAACCTCTTTTAAATCCTGCTGATACTGTCAGCTTCCACAGCCTCTGTGGTCAAAACACTATCTGCTGCATTAAAAAATAACTTAATCTCTCTTAACTTGTACACTTCAATCCAAGTTTAGTATGTGAGATTTGGTAAATAAGAGTTCTGCATACATGTTGTCTAGTGCCTTCTTTATTTAGCAAACCTTGGCCATATCCCCTCTCCTGCTTACCTTCTCCAAACTGAACAGTCCCAACCTCTACTCCTTAAACATTTTTGTTTAGTTTAGTGAAGTTATCCTTTTCTTCAATATCTCCAACTCCAATATACCACTCTTTGAGGTGCAGAGAACAAGACGACACACAGGACTCCGTCCATGGCCAGGAAAGCTTTTGTATAGCAGCAAACAACATCCTTTCTGTTGTGCTTGCAGCACCCATTCTGGTGATGACCAAGTTTTTTGGCTGCTGCTACACTCTGAGCCAATGATTCAGAGAACTGTCAACTCTGTTATTTTTAAATCTCTTTCATTAGTTCTACTATCTGTTCTGAAGTCAGCACCATGTAGACAGTGTTTAGGTTCTTTTTATCTAGATGCATTACTTCATGTGTATCTGCGCTGTAGCTCATCTGCCAACCTTTTTGCCTGAAGTGACCTTCCTTTCTTCAGACTAGGAAATGTCACAGTTTAGTCTTCTTCAGGACACTGATGAAGATACTGGTAAAAATAGTTCCCATTATGATGTCTGGGAGACTTCACTGATGATTCTTCTTCACTGAGAAAAGTGACCATTAATCCTTCAGTACAGCACTTACTTTTTAAGCAGATTTCAGGCCACAAAAAAGTCTTTCCACCACTTCAATGACAAATCAGTTTCTTTCACAATGCTCGGTGTAGAATCTTAACTAAAGCTTCTGAAAATAAACAAATATCTATTATCCAGACAGATTCCTTTTGTCCAGGTGCCTCCTGACACTATCCAAGTCGCAGCAGATTAGCAAGGCAAAATTCCACTTTAGAGAAGCTGTGCTGGATCATTTTGCAGCAGTCCATGTCCATCTGGCCTCACAGCAATCTTATTCTCTATTACAGACACTATCACCTTAACAGCAGTGGAAGCCAGAATTACCAGTCCAGTCTGTAGCTCTCAGGATATCCTCTAGTGTTTCTTTGTGGGGGGGGTGGGGGGGGGGGTGGGGGGGGGGGGGGGGGGGGGGTGGGGTGGTAGTTGGTAGTTACATTGTTCATCCACCTGCACATTGCCACAATGAGTGAAAAATAAGCTTCATGACTTGGCCAGCATCTCTACAATTTCCCATGTGAACAAATAAAACATGTACAGGTGAAGAGTCAATTAAGTCTCTTGATACCTGGATAGACAACCAGTTTTGCATATACAGTGTGTTTCTCGAGTAACACGCATAGTGCATGTCCTGCATGCCTTAGAGTCTCTGTGTAAAGCTGATACTGCCTTTGGCAAATACAGAATACCTCTCACACTCATCTTCTGGGAGAATGGAAGATGCTAATACACTCATGCTGTTCTTCACCTTGTACTTGCTGTTTCACTCAGTATGTCAGTACTTGAAAAGTGCCAGGCATATGTTGGTTGCTTCATGTCACTCTTGCTGTCTTGGAGTCTTGAGACACATACATTAGATATGTGACATATGCTAAGAGTGAAGAACTGTTAATGTTTGAAAAGCATTTCCATTGCTTAATATCAGCTTCGTATTACCCCTCCAGCTTCTCATACCTAATTCTGTTTGTGTCCCCTGACTAGTTAAGTGTGTGCCCTTATGGAGCCTGCATATACATGGAATTTGCAACATAACTATTAGTGAATCAGTTGCTTATCAACCCTTTCTTCAAGTTCTCTTTTTTGAGAATGAATTGGCAAATTTAAAATGTTGTCATCCCATGACCCACTGTGCATTCTTTCATCTTTCATTTGCTTATTTACTTCTCAACATTTTATTAGTTTTTTTACATTCTTGTTTAATTCTTTTTTCCTCTCTTCTCTGTATTTAAATAATGTGTTCTAATATATTTATTGACTGTTTAATTCTTTTACTTTGTCTGTCTTTCACTCTTTCTCTAATTCATTTATTCAGAATAGTTCCTCACTCTATAGAGTTTGGCAAGCTGATGCTTCCAGAATGAAATGAATTAATAACTTGGGTCAGAAGGACTTCAGCCTTATATAATGAGAGAGAGATAGGTCAGAACTATCTGACACACAAAGTTACAGTGCAATTTATTGTTAACAGGTCAAAATCCTGGATATCTCTTCAGATATCCGAACCTAAGCTTAATTTGTACTGGCTGGTTCAATGGCATTTGTACCAGTGGAGAATTTGCCCCTTGAGCATTCATTAGTGAATGCCATTTGTGCTGTGTGCTGTGCTTTCTTTCTGTCTGCTAAAGCAAGTAAGAAGTCTAAATAATTATGTAATGGCTGTATCACAACGAAAATAATTTCTGCGCATACCAATTCAGACTTAAGCATAACCTTAATCAAGCCTCAATAAAGATCATAGAACTCCTTGCTATCATGAACGTAGTTGAACACAGAGTCATTTAACATAATTTAAAGTGTTGTAACTGGGCTTTTTACTTCATCAAATAGAACTTCAAAACTAATTAGAGATGTAGTAGGAAGGACATAGCAGATGTCTGCTATCTTTTATCCAGTAGGAGCAAAAATGCCTGTCTTGCATGTAAAAATAACATTTTAGGTCTGATGATTCAAGGGTATAAATGAGACAAGTTTTGCAGGGAGATCTGGCAAGTTTGATTAAACTTACTGACACAGCTTGGGGAAAAAAAAAAAAAAGACAAGTTTGATGAGTATTTTAGGGCAATTTAAAACCATTTACATAAAGAATTAGTATGACCCACGTTTGCTTTCTTTCAGTCACTGAAGCATATGTTTATTTCTGTTTTAATGTATTTTTGGGGGAGATTAATTGCTGAAGTGAAGATGGTGTCTTTTGCTTACAATATCATTGTGTATACTGTCTTTGTGTATAATGTCATTGTAACAGTCTGAGTATCAGGGTTATGCATGATATATTTTCTGAGGATGATGTAATATTTAATAAACCTCCAGCAGAGATGATACAATCATTTCACAGAGGGAGCTATATGATGTAATTGCCAGCAACACCATATGGATCAGTGCCCCAGCAGGTTACATTCAATTCACATTTCATACATTACTAATATGTCTTTTTAAAATTATTTTCCACCTGAAGATTTCACAGTGCATATTTTTTCCTTTTTTTTTTTTTCAGGTGTTTTATTGAAAATCTAATTTTTGTTTGGTTTGTTTTATTTTTGTTTGGTTTGTTTGTTTTTTTCAT
>JAOEGS010008963.1:9182-19947 GCA_025447755.1 Corythornis vintsioides | reverse complement strand
TTGGTCTAGGTGCCCCTGCTCAGGCAGGGGGGTTGGACTAGATGATCTTCTAGGTCCCTTCCAACCCCTAATATCTGAACAGCTGATGATGGAGCCGAGCCCATCCTACAGGCCCGATGAGGAAGAGCCTGAGCTGTAGCACAGTGATGGCAGTGGCAGGTTTTCAGCACATGCAGAGTAGTGTGGAGCAGAAGATGCTTCAAAGGAAAAAAAGAGGAAAAAAAAAATTCTGGAAGGCCTGTGGTGTCTACAACCAGTGTGTGTTTGTGAGGGGCAGCTGAGAAAGGTGCCCCCCAAGGTTACCTGCCCATAGGGGGGTACCTTGGGTCGTTGGGGTCAGCATGGCTAGAGCAGCAGGGACACAGACCCGAAGGTTGCTGGGAGTGGGAAGGCAGGATGATTGCTCACAGGTATCAGCCACGGGCTGCAGCTCCACTGCTGTTTGTTCTCCTGCCCAGCACACAGAGCCAGGCCAGGAGAGTGACCTACATAGACAAAACCAGATGGGAACCAAGCATTGGTCTTGCTGATTAGAGAAGAATACATGAAAGCATTCAGCTTAATGAGGAAGAAATTAATGGAAAATAATTTCTGCAAAAGCAGGAGTGCCAGGTCTTGTTTTAATTCTTTTTGCCTGGTTTCTGGCAGGACCACAGATCTGTGGAGTGGAAATACTGCCAGATCTTCACTGCAGATTGTAGTGGATGGATTTTAAACAGCTTGCTGTTGGAAAAAATGCATTGATCCAGATGTGAAAGCCTGGGAGAGGTTGCTGCAGCTCCATGTCCTCAGCCCCCACCAGGCTGAGCTTGTGTTCCCAGGAAGCACCCACTCACACACACACACACATATATAGCACATATGTACACTGACAGTGTGGCCAGGCACACAGAGCACTCAGCTGAGCACAATGCCAGCAGCCTCATCCCACCCCCTCCTCTGCTTGATCACTAGTGAGCGTGCATATGTGTGTTCATATGTTTGTACACACACACGTAGAGATGTACAACAGCCTGGCCAGTGGCTGCCTTTCAATCCCAGCCTCTCCAACCCCCTGGCCCCCCACTAGCCAGCTCCTCCATAATGCTCTGGTCCCCCAGCCTCTTTGGCAGCTGCTGGGACTCTCCTAGCCCCATGGCAGCTGTCTGTCCCCTTGCAGTCCCCTCCTGGCTTCCAGGGCCCCCCTTGCCAGCTGATCCAGCTGCACCCTTGCTGCCACTCTCACCTGTATGCCCACAAGCACACAGGCCAGAGTCCCAGTCTAGCCACTGGCAGCCAGACCCCCCCACAACCTGCATATGGTAAAAAGAGCTCCTCAGCCAGGGCAAAGTGCAAAAGGAGTTCAATCAGAAGTTAGGACAGGCTCTGCTGGTAAGTCACAATTTACTTGTGATTGGCCCTTTTTATTCCCTGTGTTCTCCCACACTTATTCCTCCACAAATCACCTAGATCTCTCCCTTTGTCTCCTCACCTAAACATCCCTTTCATGAGTCCTGTGCAGTTCCCAAATACCCTTCCCCTGCATCCTATCACACATCTCACACCTCTGAACACAGCACCACACACCCCCTGTCCTAAAGATGGTCTTGGGCTGAGACTCCCCTGGATCAGCTCTGAAAGGGCCTGGACAATGCATGACTTCATAATTTGGGCTCCCGCCTACCATTGTGTTCCCATGCTCCCAGAGAAAAGCCCTTGGTGGGCTGATGGTGCCTGGAATGGGTGTGGGAGCAGCCTGGCAGGGTGCTGTTTGAGATCCCCCTCCTGCAGTCCTCTCCCTTTGTGTGTATTTGCAGACAAGCTTTTGTCATACAACCTCCTTGGAGATCAGGAAGAAAAGCATGTCAGTTGCTTTCCTTCCAACACCAATTTGCTGATGGGCTCCTTAAAGTCTTGAAAAGCAAAGTTAAGCAGAGCAAGAGTGTTTTGTGTAGATGGTTTGTTTTGGGTTTGGTTTTTCTTCCTATTTTTTTTTTGGTTGGTTGGTTGGTTGGGGTTTTTTTTTTGCAGGGGAAAAACCACATCATATGCAAATGAATACCCAGGGGGTGAATTCAGATGGGGCCAGTGCAGCACAGGAAAAGAGGCCAGTCCTGGGGAGTCAAAGGGCATGATGAGGCAGGGGAGCAGTGCAGCCCTGGGCACAGAGGCATGCTTTGCAGGAAGGGTGATGGCTCACACACGTGCTGCAAGAGTGAGAGGCTTTCCTCAGACATCAGTGTGTCCGGCTCAGCTTGGACCAGCTTATCTACCACTGACGTTGCCTGGGGGATGGCAAGGGAACAAAGTGCACTGGAGGGGAAGGAAGAAGGGCCTTGGACTTTGGTACTAACTGCAAAACATCAGTGTCCATCAGCTCAGAGCAACATCCCTGGTTGGTAAACACCTGGCTATGCTCGGCATGGGGGCACGGGCACCCACCTACCCATAGGTGCCCAAGCTGGGCAGGCACCAATGGGTGCTGGGCACTGGCAGTCTCAGCTCTCTCTGGCTCCCCAGGCTGGAGGAGAGGGCTGAAGCAGTGTTACTTGCAGTGAGTTGGGACACTGTACCCCAAAATCTAGAAAGATCATGTTGTGAGAGGTTTCATGCAGAGCCCAAGCCTAATTCTGCTCCACATGTTAATTGAACATTTACCAGAGGGAATGTCTTTCCTGAGATATATTCACCACCTGAGTGACTGCACCACTGCACAGCCCAGCCTGCTTCCAAAACCATGAAAAGAGAAGGCACGGAGGGCAAATCAACAGTGCCTGTGCTTCTACATAAGGCTGAGCATCGCCTGCAGGATCACTAACCGCAACAGCCTGTGAGACGCGGTCAATCCTTCTCGGGAGGGAGGGGCGGTTTCGTGGCAGCTGACAAGACTTTGGATTTCACATGCAGCAGGAAGGTCCGGATTAGCAGGGCAAGGATGGCGCTGGGAAAGGGCAGAGGACGAAGCCGACGTGGCTGAAGCAGAGGCCCCGCTGCATCCCGCATCCCTCCCGCATCTCAGCCCCGTGCCCCGCCTCCCGTCCCGGCGCTGCCGCCCAGCGCGGTTGCTCTGGCAGCGGCTCCGGGCCCCTCCTACCCCCGCGGTTCCCACAGCGACGGAGCGCCGCGGACGGACAGCCCGGACAGACGGCAGCCGTCGGTCCCGCCGCAGCGACCGCGGAAGCGTGAGGATGGAGGAGGACGAGGACAGCCTTCGGGAGGCGGAGATGGACGGGGAAGAGGAGGAGGAGGAGGGGGAGCTGTCGCAAGAGGAGGAGGAAGAGCAGGTGATGGAGGGAGCAAGGGAAGGAGCCTCAGCATCCGGCGCCGGGTTTGTGCTCACTCCGCCTCTCGCAGGTGCTGGTCCCGTGTCCGCTGACGGAGGAGGTGCTGAAGGAGGGTCTGTCTCTTCTAGCCAAGACTGGCAACGGCCTGGCCCACGCCTATGTGAAATTCGAAGCAAAATGCAAGTGAGTCCCAGGGGAAGGGGCTCCTCCCGGAGCATCCCCCGGAGCAGCAGCACCATAAGGCCGCTGGTGACTGGTTGTGTCAGCCACGAGCGTTTCCAAGCCGTGTCCTCTGGCTCTCTGGCTTGTTCTTCCTCAGCCCTGAGCTGGGGACTGGCCTCCACTGTAGCCAGACTCACTGGTGGGAACATCAGTGTCCCCCTAGATTGCAAGGGACCTGTCTGTCCTTCTGGACTGTGGCCTTATAGAGGGACCCAAATAGGGTGACCTCCCCACAATTCCTTCAAGAAATATCCATTAAGCATCTCTCCTGTTCACTGCTGTCTTTTAAAGCGTGCACAAGTGCAGTGCCACAGTGGCCCGGGGACACTTTGGACCCTCAGCCCTATCAGTGCACCCATATAACCCTAGACCTAACTAACAGGCATCAGTAAGTGTCTTTCAGCAGCCTCATAGGTACCTCAACCAGCTTTTTCTCACTAGCAAAGTCCTTGGTGTTGTCACTACCGTCTAACAGCCCCCTGCCCTGAAAACTCACCCTCTGCTCTGCTCTGCTTCTGCCTTCTGACAGGTACATTTCAATGGGAATAAGTATTCCCTGTGCCAGGAAAGCAGGTCCATGCTTGACATTCAGCCCTGTTTACAGACTATTCAGCTTGTCTTTATAATCTGTCTTTTTCCTCCTCTCCAGCAAGGCTTCCTAGGGCAGCAGGAAAGTGGGAGAGGAGGGTGCCCTCCCTCCAGTGGTGGTGTGCAGCAAAGCTGGTAGCAGAGAGGAATATGACAGATCTTTTCTCCACATCCTTCCTCCCACAGGGACTTGACAGACATCAAGCTCCTTGAAAGCTTCGTTCACCTGAGGTATGTGGATTTGTCAGAGAACAAGCTGAATGATTTGTCTCCACTGAGCAGCCTAACCCACCTGCTTTGGCTGAAGGTGGATGGGAACCTGCTCACCAGTGCCTCCATGCAGGAGCTACCCTACCTCCAGATCATCAGCTTTGCCCAGAACCGCATTGGGGATGTGGAGGGCATCACCCACCCCCGCTTAGCCAACCTCAGCCTGCAAGGTGATACACACCCCCTGCCTTCATTCTCCTGCATACAGGACACTCTTGGGGTGCAATTAACTTTCTTCCTCCTCTGGCACGCAGGAAATAAAATCCGGACACTGCTGGGCCTGAGTCACGGCCGGTTGCTCAGCCTGCAAATCCTGGAGCTGCGAGGGAACGTGTTAGAGAGCACAGCAGGGCTCAACCTGCCCAAGCTCAAGAACCTCTATCTGGTAAGGGGTCAGGCAGCCTGGGGAGTGGGACAGCTGCTGCAGGGCCTAGCAACTCCACTTAGTGGGAGGCAGGGAGGAGACTGTAGCTTCAATGCAGAGTATTTTCACTCCAGCCCTTTCAGCTCATCCTTCTCAGCCTGAAAGAAGAACAGTTTTCAGAGAGCTAAAGAGGCAAAAATCACTTCTTTGGGGTGACAATGTTAGGTGAGCCTGTACTTGGTGTGTCCCAAGACCCCAGGAGATCAGTGGGGAAAGCAACAGGCTTGTTCTGGGTGACAGGGGGAGGTGATGTCGCTTTATTGTCTCTGATGAACCTAATAAAATACTGGTTTTAAAACAGCACAGTTATATGATTCACAGCTCCAGCTGCCAAAAAAACCTAAAACAACTCATTGAGCATCACAGTAAGATAGGAGAAGCACTTTCCTAGTACCATAAACAATTGCTTCAGGGAATATTTACTGCTAGAGCCACATACATGGGAAGAAGGTATCCATGGCTTAGTCCCATGCACCACACTGTGCTATAGCTTGCAAAGACTACTTATGTGTCTTGAGTCACTGCCTCTTAAAAAGCAATTAAAGATGATAGAGATTTTGAAAAGCTGAATGGTTTAAGGTAATCAAGACTCCTTAGCAGAAAACACCGAGGAATTTATTTTTTTTTTGCTGAGTTTACCTGCAGTTTTCTGGTGGGAAACTGAAATTTTAGCATTAGAGGTGCTGGAAGAAGGGAGGAAGTGGATAAGTCACTAGATAAAATTGATAATTTAGAAGTAAAACCAGTGACTTCAGCAGGAAGACTAAGAGCTGGCTGCACACCACGTGGCATTGTATCAGATCACTGCTGCCAGGAGGGCTGTCTCAGTTCCATGGTGCAGCAGAGGTGACACAGGCAGGCTAGAACAAGGCCAGGTGTGCAGGAAGAGGAGGGGGAAGCATGGGGAACATTACAGCAGCTTTCAGGAAGAAATGGTGGCATCATGTCCATGTGAAGAACTGGTAACTAAGGTAAGGTGATGATGCTTAGCTTGGGGCTAAGCTTTGAGGTGTGACTGAATGGGTAGATAGAAGGAGAGCAGGCAGTGGATGTTGTACACCCTGACTTCAGGAAGGCTTTTGACACTGTCTCCCATGACAACCCAGGAAGTGTGGGTTAGGAGAGGGAACAGTGAGATGGGTTGAGAATTGGCTGAACAATAGAACTCAGAGGGTTGTGATCAGTGGTTGCAGAGCCCAGTTGGCGACCTGTAGCTAGCTGTGTTCCCCAGGGGTCAGTTCTGGGTCCAGTCTTATTCAGCATCTTCATCAATGGCCTGGATGAAGGTTCAGAGTGCACCCTCAGCAAGTTTGCTGCTGACACCAAACTGGGAGGAGTGGCTGACACAGCAGCAGCTGTGCTGCCATCCAGAGAGACCTGCACAGGCTGGAGAGCTGGGCAAAGGGGAACCTAGTGGAGTGCAACAAGAGGAGTTGTTTAGCCTGGAGAAGAGAAGCCTGAGAAGGGATCTTATGAATGTTTACACATATCTGAGGGGTGGGTGTCAAGTAGAAGGGGCCATTGTCTTTTCAGTGGTGCCCTGTGATAGGATGAGAGGCAATGGTCACAAACTGGAGCACTGGAAGTTCCACCTCAACATGAGGGAAAGCTTCTTTCCTGTGAGGGTGACAGAGCCTGGAGCAGGCTGCCGAGGGAGGTTGTGAAGTTTCCTTCCCTAGAGACTTTTAAAACCCAACTGGCTCTGTTCCTGTGTGGCCTATCCTGGGTGACCCTGCTCTGGCAGGGGGGTGGGACTTGATGATCTCCAGGGGTCCCTTCCAACCCCTAACATTCTATGATTGTACAATTCTATGATTCTATGTGATCGTTTAAAGTGTCATGAGGAAAGTTATTTGACTTGGGGAAGAAAAAACCCAACACAACTGAAAATATTCCATTCTTCATTATCCTGCCAGTGCTCACAGGGTCAGAACCATTAAAACTATTCACACTGAAGCAGTGAAGAGTGATGGGAGGTTAATTCATTTTACAGGCCAGTGGTCTGTGAGCTCCCCACCCTGTTTGCCACACCAGCTCCTGATTTCCACTGAGGTACAACATGCTAATCCTCCCTGACTGTTAATTCACAGGACCTTTGCTACATTTCTGGCTTTCCTCTTTTTGTCCTTATGTTACCCACTTGGCCCTGTGCTCCAGACTTTTCCTCATCTAGTTTTCATTAGAGCCCTCCTTTTCCACAAAATGTCCTTTTGCTGAGTGTGCCTCAACTGCTCTCCTGTTCCACCAGCTCAGTCTATGCCTCTTTCATTAGTCTCAGGCATTGGCCATGTCACTGCCTGGGTACCAGCACGGAACAGGGAGCACAGGCACCTCTCTCCCCATTTCCCATTTAGGTGTCTGCATCCTTAGAGACTGCAGCCCTGAGCCACAAGTTCAAGTGAAGCTCAGCTCTGGGCTGGAGATCATGGCAGGGAGGTTGTATTTACCAGGGATGAGTCTGGACAAGGCAATGAGTGGCCTGACCTAGAGCTGGTGCTGGCCCCACAGTGAGCCTGGTCTTTCCCAGCTGATGTCTTGCTGTGAAACTATGGCTGAAATTCAGGGCTTTGTATTTCCCTGTCTCACAACTCAGTGAAGTGAATGAAATTCAATGGTGGGAAATGTTGAGTTGATAGGACACATTCTTCCTGCTTTACAATTGGCAGGTTTGTTGCAATAAAGTTCACCATAACAATTCTATCTGGAAAACTTCAACCAACCAACAGCCCCCATCCCCTTGAAACCTCTCTCAGGAACACATAGACTGCTTCTGCCCCTAAAGAAGTAGAAAAGGAGACTTCTTGGGAGTAGATTTCCCCCACAAGAGAAGCAGCTGACATAGAAAGATCCCTGTACTACATAGACTCTGTGACTGAGAGGAGCTGGTTACTCATCCTTTAAATACACTTGTTTCAGGCTCTCGTCCATCTTTTCCCCCTCATATAGTTTCTCTCTGAGGCCTTAGGGACTCTGATTTGGCACTGCCATGGAAGGGGGTGCCGTGCCCAGAGTATTCATCTGAGGTGGTTTTGTCTCGGGGAACAAATGATGCTACAGGAAACATTTTCTAGCAAACTTTTGGCCCTTGAATCCGATTATTTAGAATCCATTTGGCCAAGACCCTAAGCAACCTGACCTAGCTTCAGAGAAGGCTGTGTTATGAGTGGTAGAGTCTGCAAGGTAGAAAGTGCTTTAAAGGCCAGAAATAACTTCTGTTCCTTCTCCTGTGTGTCCCCTTCTTTCCTTCTCTCTTTCTGCCTCCCTGGTGCTCAGTCCCAGAACACCATTCGGAGCCTTGAAGGCCTCGAGGGACTGGGGCAGCTGGAAACTCTGCACCTTCGTGACAACCAGCTGGAGAGCCTGGATGGATTCTGTAGTAGCATGAAGTACCTTCAGTACCTCAATCTACGGTGGGTCCTTCCTGCCCTATGTTGGGACCAGAGACCCCTTCGTTGGGCTGTGCTCTCATTTAGATCTTCATGACTTTCTGCTTTCTTTGGAAGTCAAAGGCTTAATGGGGACGGGTTGATCTTTACCATCCATAACTCGTTCAGCACTCAGCTTTCTAGGGCCTTTCTAGACCTGTACCAATGGTCTTCCCTGGTCTTCTCAGAAAAGACCTGTGTCTCCAGCCACTCTCACACTCCACCTCATTCTTCTTGTTCTTTGCCATAAGCCCTTTGGCTTCCTCTAAGCAAGTTCTCTGTGTCCAGGACATGACCACCAGTGCCCTTTACTTCTTGGCAGTTGCCATACAGGGAGATACTGTGATATCACACAACTCGATGGACTGTTTGAGCAGAGAGAAATCCAGATGAGAGCTCCCAAAGTCTGGGGAGCTGCAGACAGATCTGAATCTTAGGTCTAAGGTCTCCTGCCTATCATGCTTCTAAGTTTTTGCTTTGTCTGTTGTCAGCTTACTGTTCAGAAGGGATCTCACTGTGTGCACGTGTCTCTTTCCCCTGCTCTCTACTCTTCCTCTGCTTCAGGAACAATGGGATCAGCAGCCTTCAGGAGGTGGCAAAGCTGCAGGTCCTGCCCATGCTGCAAGTGTTGGTGCTGCTGGACAATCCGTGCTCTGATGAACCCAATTACAGGCTGGAGGTCTTGATCCTGCTGCCTCATCTGCAACGCCTGGACAAGGAGGAGTTTGAGCAAGATGAGCGGGATGAGGCAAACACAACCCGTCAGAAAAGGCGGGAAGAAGAAGAAGAGGTGAGAACGGTGTGGGGAGGGAGAAGGCAGTGAAAGGAAAGAGAGGATCAAACTTGCTGATTGAGCCTCTCCTCTAGATCACATGAGGAGAAGGCTGAGTGAGGTCAGTTTCACGGGCAGAGGAGCCTGAAATAGAGGCTGAGCTCTCAGCTTGGCTGTGCTGGCCAACATTGCAACCCTCCTGCCATTCCCGACCGAACTAGTAGAAGTGAGTGGTGAAAAGGGAAAAGAAGCCAGGTGTGAAGTCGTTTAACTTCTCTTTTCCTTCATCAGGAAATGGAAGGATCTCTCCAGGGTGATGTGGTTGAGTGACTAGGTTTAAACACCTGTTCCCAGAGCCAGTCAAGATGTGGAATTGCCTTCCCCTACGTGTGCAGCTGGGAAAGTGAGAGCTGTAGATACCAGAGCTACATTCACCTGATTTTGCCCCTGGAGAAAAGAGGAGGGCTACCCACACTGGTCCTGGAAGCTACCCTGAGATACTGCAGTGTTTTTGCAGTCACTGCACTCATATGCTCTATCCTCAATAGACCCGAGAGGGAAAAGGGGAGTTACAGGTTGATTTTCAGCTCCCCAAAATCCTCCAAGAATTTCTGTTTTGAATTAAACTAATTAACGTGTATGGGATGACTGGAATTGTTTATCCCGAACACCCACTCCAATTCTCTGGCTCTCTTAACCCTCGGCTGTCTGTCTATCTCCTGTCTGTCTGTCTGTATGTCGGTCTTGCTCGCTCGCTCTCCATCCTCTACATGCTGTTTTCAAAGCGTTGCTAAATCCTGACTCATCCCAGCTCTGGGTCACATGCTGCTGTCCCGGCCCTATCAGGGGCGTCTCCATCCTGCTGCTGCCGCCGCCGTTGGCTTAGAGGACACATCATCTCCCCTTGAGGTCCTGCAACCCTCCTCAGCTTCATCTTCTCTCCTTTCTACCAGCACTTGCTCAATCTCTCGTTCACCCCTGCCCTAGAAAGGTAAGTGTCTCCCCACGGTCGACAACCCCCTCACCGCATGCATGTTTCTGCTCCCCACCCTGTGCCCTCCAAAGCCCAGGCGCACTTGGGGGCTCCTGCGGAGGGCTGTGGTGAGCGGCAGTAACAACTCCCCTCGCTTCCTCCCCCTGCTCCTCCCACGCCTTTCTCCCTCACACCCCCCCACCCTTCTCACTTTTCTTTCGTATTTTAATTTCAGGTACTCCCTCCTTCCCTACCCCCGGCAAGCATCACTGCAGATGTGAACCTGGGGAATTGCAGGAGGGGGGCAGCCGACAAGGATGGGTGGTGCTCCCAAGGGCATTGCCGGGAGGTGCTGCGGGATGGAGCCTCGGAGGGAGGGAGGGAGGGAGGGGGAGTGGTGCTAGCGGGGAAGAGGCAAAGCTCAATTTGCCAACTGCTGGGGAACAGACCCAGCCTCAGGGCAGAGCAGCCCATCCTTCTCCCGAGGTGTTGGCATCAACGCAGGCGCTCTGCTGGGTCCGAGGGAGAGGGAGGGTGGAGAGGGGACGCTTTCTTATGTGCACAGCCCCATAGCACCCCGGCGGGGGGCGGGAGGGAGGGCAGCAGAGGGAGGAGGTGACAGTCAAGCAAGCAATCGCTGCAGCATCAGGCACTACACTGCAGCAGTGCGGGTTTCCCGGGAGCAGTGCCCAGCCCGAGGGGATGGCAGCAGCACACGGGACTTGTGGCGTGGCTGGGGGGGGGGGGGGGAGGAAAAGGCCTCCCCCGGTTGGGCCCCCGGGGGGGGGGGGGCGATGGCCCGCAGCCCCACCCCCAGGGGGAGGGGGC
>JAOEGS010008961.1:0-43718 GCA_025447755.1 Corythornis vintsioides | reverse complement strand
CTGTGTTGAGGGCTCCAGAACTGTATGCAATACTCCAGGTGAGGTCTCACCAGAGCAGAGTAGAGGGGCAGAATCACTTCTCTCCATTTGCTGGCCACAGTTCTCTTGATGCAGCCCAGGATGCAATTGGCCTTCTTGGCTGCAATTGCACACTGCTGCCTCATGTCCAGCTTCTCATTCACCAACACCCCAAAGTCCTTCCGTATGTCTAAGACCCATGAAGACATCTGGCTGAGATGCTCTAAATCTCTTATGGCCTCAGTTTCCCCTTGGGATCTCTGGGGCTTGAGCAGTGCTGTAGAGCATAAGGTTCTGGAAATGCCTTGTGTCATGAGACATACCAATTAGTTTATAGCCTTTGCATCTAGTTCCCTAATTCTGGGGCTAAAGAGAACTTCAGTCCTCTAAGAGGACATGCAGTGCTCCAAGCTCACATACCAGAACACATCAGGGCCAGTCTTAGTACTTTCAGGTTTGCATCCCAATGGGACAATTTACAAGGATCAACATGTGTTTAAAGGTGCATCCAGTGATCCTGCAAATGGATCCCTGGGGTGGTGGGCAGAGGCACCTCAGTCCAGTAAGCTATGCCTGGTTGATGCTTGAAGGCAGATCCCCAGTCAGCATACTCCCACCTGCCAAAGGCTGGATTTATCCATTTTCGCTAGGGTATGGCTGTTAGGGTCTGCAAAAAATAATTCAGAGATCTAAGCAAAGTCCAGGGACACAAGCATTCTCAGATATTTGCACAAAGAGCTATTTAGGGCAGTGGGTTTTCTCTTCTGGCCAGAGAAAATTTTTTCTTCAGGAAAAATCAAGCTGGATCAGCCTTCTTTGGAGGTGGAAGAAAGCCTCCAATTCAGGAATGGACACATGCACCAATTGCTTCAAAATCAGTACAAATACAGGGACAAATGCCCTTGGTCTCTACTTCTCCATAATATTTCACCCCCTTTAAGAACCCACAGCCACTTACATATTCCTACCAGTCTTTAACCTTTTTCTCCCTGTCCCCTACCTGCCCCAAACAGCTGCTGGGACAGGCTAAATTTCCAAAACAGTTCAATCCTGTCCCAGCAGGGAGTTGGAAGCTTGGGATATCCACGCTAGGGATGACAATGGAGACAACGGCCTCTCCCATGCATGAGTCTCCTCTCTCCCTCTCCACAAAGACCCAGAGATCCTTTCTCAGGTTCTCTCATTGATCGGGTGCATCTGCCTCCTGCTAGCAGAGAGGGGCAACCCATCTAGGGCCTGACTTCCACCCTCCACTCCTCTTTCCTTTTGTCTTGCTGGCTTTCCAGGGCTCCCCATTGCCACTGAGCATCTCTACAGCTCGGGGCTCCCAGGACCTCAGTATCATAAGCTGTGTCCCTGTCTCATAGCTTCTGGCCAGGAGACTGCTGTGAAATACAAGCTTTCCTTTATGGACCGCAGACAAGAGTGGTCCCAGCAAAACGCACCAGGTTCGCTTTGAAACCGGCACTTTGAACAGTAATTTCTGAAACCTGTAAAATCCTCCCATTTTCCTAGAAGGAGTGTGTGCTACTCTGCCGCAGGCAGGTTTGCGGTGACAAACACACCCTCATCTCATCAGCAGAAGGGTGCACCTCTACTCCCTTCTTAAGTCGTTTAATTCTTTGGGTTTGAGGAGCTGAGCCAGGTGATTTTTCACCTTTCTGCACGTCCATCACCTCCCGCAGCCTTTTTTGTCCCGTCCTCTGTGAAATCAATGACAGTCAAGAGCCAGCTCAAGAGGGACTATGGAGACGACCACTAAGCAGCCCTCGCCGCTCCGGGAGGCAGGTGGTCACGGTATCCTCTGCCATAGGTGTTCTGCTTGTCAGCGCTGCCACCCCCATTGAATAATGTCTGAAGTGTAGCGCGATAACGAAGCAGGGCGACCCTCACACCAAAAAGTCCGCATCCCGGGTCTGTACGGCTTTCCCAACAGGAAATCTCGTTTCCCTCAATCCCCAGCAAGACCCGCACCGTAGAGACTGTCCCTGGAGCCCCTGCCCCGCCGGCGACGGCTCTTCTCAGGCTCCACGGGTAGGGCGGGCCGCGCTTTCTGCGCATTAAAAGCAATTAACACCATTTGGGGAATTTTTAATTGCTCTATAAAGCACGCTGTAAATAATTACTCCCAGCTCTGTTGATCCCTCGAATACGCACTGACAGTTGTAATTTATGGCTTTAGAAACGTGGCCCCTTGTATTCAGCATAACTCCTTATTACAGTAATGACTTAGCGCCTCTCTACTTAATGAGTATAAAGTGCCTGGCGCAGCGGGAGCGGGCGGGAGCCGCAGCATCACGCGAACTTCGCCCGCAACAATATTTCTCCCCTTTATGGTTACAAACGATCGAGGATCTATGAGTTAATACGGCAGGGAAGGAGCGGCGATGCCAGGAGAGCTCAGCAAGGCCCGGGCAGGGAGCGCGGTCGGCTCCGCTTTCTGTTAACGGCGTCTCCAGGGGCAGCCGTTATCTACTCAAAAGAAGTATTTAGATCAGTCCACAAGTTCTTTCCTCGTCTCCGTATAGCCGCCGGTTGCCTGGAAGAGAGGGAAGAGAACGGTCATAACTCATCGCAACTCAGGTGTCACGGAGCCCCGAAGGACAGGTCGGCCTTCACCCAACCCCCTCCGACTGTTCCCCTACCTCCTACAGCCCAGGCTCTGTGCAACAGGCCGGGGGGTTCTCAGCCCCCGCTCCGCCCTCTCCCCCCAGGCCCCTCGGCCGGGGATATCAGCGGGAGGGAGAGCGCAGGGTGGCGGCCGACGGAGGCTGAAGTGCCCGGCGGCGACCCATGAATATTCAGTGTCGCCGGTTGCCGAAGGAGCATCTGCCAATAAATTATTGGTCCTGCGGCACCAGCCCCCACACCACCGTGAAGAAATGCGTGTAATCCCATTAGTCCCCTCCCCTTGGCCACCCGCCCCGCACCAGCTCCGTTAATGAACTGCGTCTGGTTGCCTCCCCCGAGGGTCCTGACGGCAACGGGGGACACCGGGAGCTCTGCCCCGTTATTAACTCCCTGCTTAATTATACTCTTCTTACCAGTTAATACAGCCGTGAGGTAAGGGAGTGGGTACACTAGCGTCCTTCTGCCACTAGCGTCCTTCTGCCACTACCCTCCGGGTCTACCCCGCTCCGAGAAGTGCTGACCCCTGCAACAGACATGTCTGTCGCGACACAGATCGTGGCAATCGTGATATGGACGCGATTCTGCGTCTCCCCCTCTCCCACGGGGGCTGCTTGCTGCCCACGGCCGCGGCTGCCTGCAGCTGCCTTGGTTGTTCGCTCGCCGGGGGAGCGGCGGCTGCTTTTGTCTCCTGCCCGCCCCGAGCCCCAGGCCTTTTCCCCATCAGACAAAGTCGTGTTTTGCTAACAGATTTGTGTCTCTCCTCCCTGTCTCCCCCATCTTAAAAGCAGCCCTCGGGGGCAGGGGCGCAGGCAAACCCTGGGCAGGCAAGGAGCCGGCATATCCTGACGTCTCCGCTAACAAAGTAGCTTTCACTAATGAACAAGAACACCCAATAATAATGGTCTTAAATATTACAAATGTAGTTACGGTTTTATGTATAAAAACCTCTAAATCCTCCTGGTAAATCCGCGCGTTTGTTTTGTTGGCTGTGTTTTGGGTTTGTTTTTGGTTTGTTTGTTTTTTTTGTTGGTTTGGGGTTTTTGGTTGTTTTTTGTTTTTTGGTGGGTTTTTTTATGTTTTTTCTCTCCCCGAGGTTAATTAGCACTCAAAAAGCAAATACAAATTCTGTCAGAACCAATGGGTAAACTTAACTCTAATTTGTTGCTGTTTGCATCAGCTTTTGGAGAGGAGGGCCGGGCAGGAGGGACAGCCCCCCCCGCCACAGGCAGCTGCCTGTACAGGTGGGGCGGCTGCGGGGGAGAGACCTTGCCCTGCCCGGGGGTCCCCTCAATAGCTGAAATGAGGGGACTCGGGCGGGTTCAGACTCTTTTCCTTCGCTGGCAGAAACACACCCAAATTCCGGCAGGTCACTTGTAAAACTCGCCGAACGTCGTTTGCATTGCAGTAAGGGCGAAGGAACGGAGCGTGTTTGGGATTGTAACAAAAACAATGAGGAAAATATCTAAAAATAGAAAATCATTGGTCTTCAAATTCCTAACCCTCTTCAAGTGGCACAAACCACGCACCCTACTGCTTTCGCTCCCAGCGGGGTACTAAACCTCGCGAGCTCTGACCAATGCCCCGGGGGTGGGGAGTGAAAGGGATTATCTGTGTTTAAACACGATCGGCCGTCTGTGCCAATAGCATTCTCCACACGTGTAAATATAATTATTTAATTGCATTTTTCACTATTGTATTATTTGTATTTTCCACCTCTAATTGGTTGTAGTGTCCAGTGGTACAGCCTCCCGATTCACAGAGCAAGCACGGAGAGATCGCAGAGCCGTCTTGGCCCCGAGGTTTTTTGACTGGCGTTTCTAACCGCCCAGGTGGAATCCCAAAGACCCCTTAGAGAGAAAACAGGACAAAAAAACCCCAAACAAATTAAACAGAGCATGTAAAAATAAATCGGGGAGAAAGTGTAGATGACACCGGTTTTTCAGTCTAACACACATCCCCAGATGCTTTGAATTGCCAGTTCCAGTACCGGGAGGGTTGGGGATTTGTGCAAAGTCGCTGTTTGATGCTTTTCCGGAGCGGGAGCTTGTGGAACCTCACAGAGACGGCAGAGCCTTGCTGGCCCGTGAGGGTCACCTGTGGGCACCGAGGACACGAAGGAGCAGAGCAATTCCAGACGGGAAAATGAGCTGTAATTTCTGGAGACTAATACTTGAAGATTCTGAAAGAATGGAGTTGTCCGAGGCATTAAATAATCTTCCAAAACGGCTCTCCCCTTTCCGTACAGCTGCTGTAGCTGAGATCAATTCAGTATGCCCTGAGAAACAGGGACAACTTCCAGCATCTCATACCCTGCTGCAAATTTTTCCCCAAAATAGGAAGTGGCAGGAGCCAGGACTTTAGAGGTGGGGGGAAAAGTGCGGTCCCAGATCTGACCTCCCAGAGTCCAGGATCTCTGTATTCAGAATAAAACTCTGCTCTTCCAATCATGCTATAGGTCTGTGAGGTCCCATACAGAAATACAGGGCTGGTTGGATGGATTTCAGTCCTGATTAGTGGACAGCTTCCTGAGGGCCGTGTCCCGAGAGCAGCCTCACCAAAGAGAAGTGCCCAGCAGGTGCAATTAGGAGTAAGAGCTAACGTAAGGCAGCAAGTGAACTCGCAGCGATGTTTGCAGATACATGCCAGGAGAGCGCTGGGGTCCAGCACAGCAGGAAGAAGAGCCCTTTCAAAACTCAGATCTGTATCCCATCCTCACTCTGTTCCTGGTACAGCTCAGCAGCAAAGCTCAAGATTAGACAGCTTCGCATCAAACACCGAACTCACTGAAAGGGAAGCAGCAGGTTTGACATAATCTACTCAGGCTCCCACAATCTACCCAGCATCTTTTCCTTTTTTTTTTTCTTTTTTCTTTTTTTTTTTTTTTTTCCCCAGGACTTTTACTGCTCAGAGGAGATGAGTCAAGACATTTCCTTCTCCCCTTTCATAAATATTGCATCTCCCAAATGCAATTACCAAGGGTGAAGTGACACAAGTGTTTGCTAAATAAGATTATGTGATAATGTTAATGTATTTTATGCCTGTGCTGTGACAGCAGACAATCTTCCTATTAATAACAGCTCAATGAGATGTGGAAGTTCTTAACAGGGTGCTTTGGGAGATTGGGGTGGTTTTTGTTGTTTTTTTTTTTTGTACCCAGAGGAAGGCAAGCACATCACTGTGGCATCAGTTGCAAGGGAGGAAGAGATGTTTCCAGGCATCAGCTGAAATGGCAAATTGAGCTGTAGGTAGCCCAGAGGGTCTGGATGTGCTGTAGGTAACACAGAGATTGGTTCACTGCTACCAGGTTGTAAATCACTCACAGCACTTCATAATGCAACAGGCCTAGGGAGGTTTGTGTATATTATAATGATCCTGTGTCTGAACTAGTGCCTGGCTACCAGCATTGCCCAGCATTTGGGGGCTTTCTGGTCTTGTCAAAAGTGCTCTGTGCCAGCCCATGAGTCTCCACCTATTAAAAACGGGCACAGCCTCACCTCTCTCCCAATTCAACACAAGATGAAGAAAAACAACAACAAAAAATATTTCTTGGTCCAACTTACCTGAGACAAAACAAAATACATTAATCAGATCTTAGCTCTCCTCAGGTGATCTCCAGTTCTCACCTCCATCTTCTTGTCTTTCCCTCTTTCCAGTCAGTGGCCATGTCCATTTGCACCTATTAGCCAGACCATCCCCTGTGGTCTTATGCCTCTTACAACTGTCAGCCATGTGCCTATTTGGGTATGGTTAAAAGTAACAGGGGATGTTGGCTACTCAGCCTGAGACTTTTGAGCCCATTTTAAAAAATCCTTTGGAACTCCATACTGCACCACTTTTCCAGTGGTCCCTACTTCCAGTGCTCACAGGTTACCATCAAAGCACCAACTCTGAGGTCCATCTATCTGCAGGACATGCAGCAGCCCCACCATGACTCTGCAGGACACTGTGGGAAACACAGAAACTTGCTTGTTCCAAGCCACCCACTGGGCATTATGCTGGAAGCATGAGTAGCCTCAGGCCTCCAAGTCAGGGATTTCCCTGTAGCCCTTTCCTGCTTCATCCCTGGAGCTGACACAGCATGCCTCCCAGAGCCACTGGCCAGAGCTTAGTCCTCTGGGTGGCAGGGCCATCATCCCCATGTTGATTCAAACAAGGTGATATACGAGTCCTTTGCCTTCTTTGATGCTTCCAGTGTAAATTCCTCTAGAGCCTGTAAAGTTTGGCTCTCCATTTCACATTAGTACTAGTTTGTAGCTGCCCTCTGGCCCCTGGGGTGGAAGGTCAATCCTTTATTTACTTAGTCCCTCACTTAGTTCATCTGCAGTCCTTTCAGTGCTTTGGATAACAGACACAAAGTGAGCTGCTAACCTGCTCCCTGGCCAGGAGCCTGTATTCTGCAACTCTTTTGCTGGGGAGAAGAGCATTGTCTTCTCCGGGCAACACCAATCTAGACAGTGAAGCAGGCTGGGTGGGCAGCAGCTCTTTCCTACCTAGGGACAAGATCTGATTTAACATGGAACAAAATAAGGGATGCAAATGCTTCCAAGCACTGACATGCTCAGATTAAAAATTATGAATGTAGGGGAAAATTATATCCTCATCTTCACCACTGGCCCATCAGGTCCTGTCTGCTGGTGCCTCTGGAGCTGGCTGCACTGAGTTCTTTGCTGCTCTGTGGAATAGCAGCATCCCTGGACATTGCAGCATCATTGTACCACCGTCTTTCTGTAGTGACCCAGGACTTGTCCTGGGCCCACCAGGTGCTGCTGCACATGCAAGAGCCTCAGTAGGCAAAGCCAGAGCCCTGCGCTGAGCTGGTGAATGTGCCAGCTCCAGAGTCTGTGCCCAGCACAAGCAGCTGCCTCCTCCCTACCCAGTGCCCTCTCTGCTGTTACAGCACCTGCAGGACGCGAGGGGCCAGTGGGTTCCAGATGATTTCTGGACCCTCAAGGGTGACCGATGGGCGTGCTCACATATAGAAAATATCTCAAACACAGAGAGGTGCAGCCACAGCCCCCTATCTGGGACTGGCCACAAAACCAGTAAGTTTCAAACCTTATCTGCTTGCGTGAGCCCTGGGAGTGGCATTTTCCCAATCCTGTCCTGCCTGGGGACAGCCACCACTGTGCGTCTCTCTCCTTTTTCAAGATGCTGCAGCTTGCTGTGGGGTGGCTGAGCATGCTCTCAGCCCCACATTATCTGCACAAAAACACCAAAACCAAACCAAACCAATCAATAATAGCAAACAAGCAGATTAAAGTACTTCTTAAGGATACCCACACTGGTGCAGGGTTTAGGCTCTGAAGAAGCAGATGAGGATTCTCAGCTCTTTCAAGAGAAGACCATGCACCAGATCTCTGTGAGGAGGTAGAGGAAAGTCCCATCCCACCCTCCCCCAGCAACAAGACACCCACTGCACTGCTGCAGTCACTACAAGGTGATGGCTGGAGAGTCAGCCAAGGGCCCACACAAAAGGAGTTTCCTTGAAGGATCCAGGCACTAGGAGACACATTGCCTGGGTGTCTTGGGTGTTTATTCAGATCCAGAAGAGCAACGCTGCAGCCGGAAGAACTAGCCTCCCCCTCTGCGTCCCCCCAGCTTGTCCCCAGGGTGGGTGAGTGGTGCCTTGGCTCACAGCCATGCTGCTTGTGTTTGTCACCACGGGGGCTTTTTTTAAAAAAATCTTTTTGTTTCTGTGCTCTCATTCCTTCAGACAACAGGAAGTGGCAGCTTTTTGGATAGAACACTGGGGATTTGGGGAGTTTCAGACAGGGAGGGAACGTGAGCTCATCCATGCTGACTCCTCACCACAGCCCTGTCCCAAGGAATCCTCCAGTTGCAGCAGAACCATCTGTAACCCAGCACATGCTCCTGGGAGCCTGGTTGCACACAGCATACCTCTGACTCAGGAAGATCTGCCTTTTGGACAACTGAGTGCCTGCTCTAGGAATCGTGGCAAGCTCTAAAGCTGGCCGTAGCTGAGATCAGATGAGGGAAGGGTGACACTACCCTGTGCTGTGACCTCTGGTCCAGCACCCAGACTTCCAGAGGACAGAGGCTTCCCAGGACACCTGCTCCCAGGGATTGAGGGGTTTCAAGGCAACACTAAACTAAGCTCATACATCCCCTACACAGCCACATTTTGCTGGGTAGCCTGAAGAAATCAGCCACGTGGGAGTGGTGCCCTTGCTGAGGTTTATAGGGCCAAGGCTGCCCCAGGTGCTCAGCATTTAGCAGGATTGAACTCTCACAGTGGTGCAGAGTTCTTATCAGCTGGAGGATGTGGCAAGGCAATGCTCTGCCTCCTGATTGGATGTTTCTTGTGTTGCCTGAGCGAAATATATTCCCACTCTGATTGTCTTATAGGATGTGACAAGCCAGTCCCTGCCAGGAAATTAATGAGCCCCAAACACCTTGCCCATCCATCACCACCCCAATCAGCTACCTCATTCACTACCCACCTTGGCCACATACCCAGCATTACTGGTCACTGAATGTCACTGACATCCTGGAAACTTAACTGTTGAGGGACCTACTGCTGATGTCAGGCTGGCAAGGGGCACAGATCACCATGTGGCATCCCAGCCCTGCTTGCACTTGTTTCTCCTGCTGATACCTCCATCCAGACTGCTGTGTCTGACCAGTGTTTGTTTTCCCTGCCTGTTTGCCACAGAATCTCCTGAGGTCATCATAGTCCCGAGTTCCAGGAGAGTAGGTAAGTGCCCTGTGACTACCTGCAAAGTCAAACCATCAATGACTGGGACAGGTTAACATGGACCTGAAAATCAGAGCAGAAAACCTGTAAGGCTAGATAAATGTCTTCTCAATAAAACAGATAAATAGTTTGGAAAAAAAAATGACAGAAAATGAAAGAAAAATATTTTAGGCAACATTAATAGAGAGAACATAGTCTCAGGGCTGCATTTCACAGAACAACATGTAAATGAGCACCTGCAAAATGCTAGCAAGTGGTAACAGTCTTCAGAAACTATGATAAAGGAGCTGGAAGGTCAAATGAATGAAGGTATTCCAGCTCTTGAGGGCTGGCAGTGCTCCCCAGGGTCTGAGCCCCACATGCTGCCATACAAAAACTGGTACTTAATGTGCTCACAGCCTTGCAGAAGTTTTATGAGACACTGGTGCACCATTTGCTCATGCTTGCAGCTTGCAAGGTGGATCCCTTGAAGATGCTGATGGGTTTTGAGGCAGTGATGCTGAAATCCTGATGCTCAGCAGCACAGTAGCAGTGAGAAGACAGCTCCCTGAGCTTGTGCCAGGTGAGCAGCCATCCTGCCTGGCACTGCAGCATCTTGCTCACGTGTCCCACTGCATACGCATCTGGGGCTGGCAAGGGGCAGAGTGCTGCTGGAAGGTGGGTGAGATGGGAGTCCCCACCTCCCCAGGAGGAGATGACCTGGAGGGGATCCTCCTGGATCCTCCTGGAGGGGATATTCCTGCTGAAAGTCTGGATGTGGCCCTGGGGAAGATGACAAGGCTGGTAGACACTTCTCTTCTTCAGTAATGGGATTAGGGGAGCTGTGGAGCACTAAAATCCCAAGATTTGCCCAGCAAGGACTGGTGACAGCAGATGCAGAGAGGGAAGTAGTTCACAGAGCAGTCAAGGCCAAGCAAAGCTCCTGTGGGTATTAATAAGGTAAGGGCATTTGCACTGTCCTTCTGCACCTCCCCAGCCTGTGCAAAGAATCTGGGCTGGAGGCAGCAGGTTGGGTCCCAGGGATGGAGATGTCTGCAAATGCTTTCTGAAGAGCTGCTTCTTCCTCTGAAAAATGGAATTTCATTAAATCAGTTTTGAAGTAGTGGGAAAATTCCCATGATATGCTTGCACTTTGCTTTGTCTCCACTGGATAATTATGAAAAATACAACTTTCCAAGTGTGTCACTTGTTCTTCTTCAACTTAAAAATTTATTTTCCACTTTGTTCTCCAGGCAGCATTTTTTATTTTATCTCAGTTGTGGGAAAAAAAAATAAAAATCTTCTATTTCTGGTACTAAAATAATACAAAGACAAAAACTTTCCAATTTAAAATTTCACTACCAATAAATAAGGACAAAGTGAAACACTTTTTCCCAACCATCTTTGTTCTGCTTGAAAAACCTAAGAAAAAAGCCACCAAAACACAAAAATTCGGTAGTTTCCTCCCTGAGCTGATGGAGATCTCTCTAGAGGAAATGTGTCTGATAAGCTGAAGTAAAGCCGCCTCCCCTGCTTTATCTCAAGCAGTGTCAGATGGGCAGTTATATCAGGATTTCTTCTGGACACTCAAAGCATTGAATTACTCTCCCATTCCATACTCCTCCACTGAACTCTTTCAAAGATCTCAGATTGGTGTTCACTGGAGATGCTGAGTAGTCAGGTTGCTGTGGGATGTGGTCTGGGGCTGGAGGGAAGAGCTCTTGCCGATGGCAAGCAAGCATGCAACTCTGTCCTTCAACCCAGTTGTTTATCTGGAGAAGTCTGGGGGTGCCCCCAGAGCTACTCCCCATGCCATGCAGTGTGGCTGGGAAGGACCCATTTTATCAGGAGTTTTTCAGTCTTAAGGAAAGCTGCTTTGGTGCCTCAGTTTCCCAACTAAGTGCTGTCAAGCAGACATCTCACCATTGATTTTCCTAAAGCAAGCACAGACCAGAAATATATGCAATTGCCAACATTAAAGGCATCTCAGTTCACCCATAATTCCAAAGCCAGCAGCCCTTATTTCTGCCCTCACATGGGGTCACGGAGGCAAGAGAACCCCTGAAAGCATCCAGGTCCCAAAACATCCAATGACTCAGACTGGACACCTGCCTGTAGCCTGGCTGAGGCACTGGCAGCACTGATAAGCACAGGGCTGATCACCTTCTCACCCCATTTGGGTCCATTTTCTCCATCTTGGGGTTTGGTGTTAATAACCCCTTCAGCTGCCGTGACTACTACTTCCACCCACCATCTCCTTTGGGGCTTTGCATCCAGGCTCTGTGATGAGGATGTCCATTCTTGAAGTGGAGAGAGGGACAAAAGAAGCCCAGCTCAGACCTAATATGATGCCAATTACCCATTAATTGATGCTGCTCACTCCCCAGTGATTAATTGTCAAGAGAAACCATGTCACATTTTGCAAGCCCAGACTCCAGCACAGCGACACTGTGGGTCCTTTATCAGCCCCAGGGCCAGCCGTGGCACCAGCCTGTCTGAGCCAGCCAGGTACCTCCATGTCTCAGAGCTTGTTTGTTTTGGTGTAAGCCTGATTGTAATTGGGGCTAAAGAAAAATACCCACAGCAAAACAAACTTGGCGCCAATGACGGACACAGCCCTGCAGCCAACTGAAGACAGATGGGAGGAGGGCCTGTCCCGAGAAGGCCAGGTGGAGATGCTTGGAAAGTTCACCACATGGCTGTTGACCATGCAATTAATTTCCAGTGGCCTCTGCGAGAGTGAAGACCATGGCCAAGCATCTCCTGCAGCCTGGATGTGCCCAGGGCCAGAGGGAGACCCCCAGCACATCCTGTGCTGCCCTCCCAGGCCGGGACTCTCCCACAGCTTCCCTTGCCCCAGCTTTCCCAAGCATCATCCTAAATAATTCATGTACAAGACAGAGAAGAGGATAAATCACAAGCAATGATTAACATGCGTTATTTTATGTGCTGGGAAGATCTATCAGCCTGGCTCCACCAGGTTGCAGTGATTAATGCAACCTGGATAGAAGCCCTTACATTCAATTACAGATGCTGGGGGTCTCCCAGTCAGCAAGAAATCAAAAAAAGATGAGACTGACTGGGCAGACCCCAGGCCACTGTAAGAGATTTTGCGTGGATCTGACTCATATTAGCCTCAATCAGGTTCAGCGAGGTTCAGACAGGTTACAAAATGAAGCACACACAAATACTTGGCACACCTGGACTTCTCCATGCATTTGAGATTTATTGCAAAGCCATCAAAGCTGGTTGTTAGGTCACGTCCATCATGAGAGTCTGCAGGATTATCAGGACAGCCCTCTGATGCCCTGGGAACAGACTAGCCCGGGGACGCCCTTTTCACCCTGGCCAGGTCTCCCTTTTGTGACACTTTTTTCCAGCCTAGCCTGGGAGTCTGGCTTTCCTCGGGCAGGATCCATCCTGTGTCCCATGGATACTGACAATTTTTTTTTTTCTGACAACCAATAGCCTTACAGAAGTGCTTCTGCACCTGCTGGAGGGCCCGAAATGGGGAAGTTCCAAGCTCACAAGTGTCAGATGAGATGTGATGCCGTTAGAATCCAACTCCTGGTCTGACTGTTTTTTGCTGTTTGATCTCTCTGCTGTAGTTATACCTGTTTCCTTCCTCCCATGTCCTTCGCTTCCAAAACAAAATACCAACTTATTGAGATCTAGATCTTGTTAATCAATGCAACATTAAATGTAGGACCGGGAAAGCCACCACTGAGCCGTCCCCCATGTTGTTAGGCTATAACTATGTATTTTAGAGCCTTGACCACGTTAGACATTTAGCACCCATTGAAAAGAAGGGGAAAGGATGTGGCTTCACACCTCTTAGAGGCAAAGCTCCCTGCCTTGCTCTACAGTGTTCATGGTTCCAGCTCCTTCCACAGCCTGACTGGGCTCTCATTCCCCACCACACGGCACAGTGATCTGCCAGGGAGGAGTTACAGTAGCCCAAGCCATTAACACAGAAAGTTATTAGTAGGCTCTTGGGCAGAGCTTATTTTCATATTCATTTGGCTAATTAAATGTAAATAATTGCTCTGGATTACTATGAAGGATCTCAAGCCCCATTAGTTAGATCGTATTCACAGGGGAGAAGGGATGTCACCCCCATGCAGAGATGATTCACAGTCACACAGGACATGCCTGGTCTGCTGTGGCAATGAGTGGCTCTGTCACCCATGGGCAATACCCAGTACCCAGTGAGTGATTTGAGTTATTCGGGTTTCAAGGATCAGGTGCCACTTCTTTCCACCCAGTGACATCTGTCTGTGGCTCTCAATGACAGCAGGGCTTGGAAGATGCTCCATGAGCATCCCAGCCATGATCAATATTCGGTGACTGTTGGCACTGTCTGCCTTCCCCAAGGCCCAGCAAAGCATATGGGTGTTCCCAAGCTACCAGCTAGTGTTGCAGCTGCTTTTGTCACTGATCTCCTCACAGGGACCCTCTGTCAGTCTCATAGGCTGAAGTGGTGGGAGAGTCCAAGAATCTTTCTGGGATCACATCACCCGTCTGGTCCCCAAGCCTGTGTTGGTACATGGTGCATTGCACAGCAATACTACAAAATCACCATCAAATGGAATATTCCACTCCAGACAAACACTGAAGGGCTGTAAATTGAGATGGGAGGGGCAGAGATGGGTGCCCTGAGAAGAACTGTGGAGACATTTCCCTGTGGCCAAGATATCTGCAAGAGGGACATGTTCTCTCTGGTTAGTGCTGGCCTCCTGCTTCTGTTTACTCTGTCCCCTGTGTTTGGGTTGGGACATTGCTGCAAACAGCAGCACAGCTGGATCTGGTTTCACACCTTTTTCAAAGCAAACACAAACAGTGTTACCCATTGTGTCAGCTTAGGGGACACCAGGGCAGGATGGCAGGCTTCATCCTCCCAGGGACACTGCACACAGCCAGCCCCAGGCTGGGCTGGGTGCTACAGGCTGCACCTACAACATCTCCCCCGCCTCAGCCCAGGCACCAGTTCCTCCCTGCATACCACTGGTGGGAGAAGCCAGATTGTCTCTCCCCGTGCCACGGTGTCTCAGGGCTGCTGTGACATTCATACAAGGATGATACCACACTTTGTGTGATACAGACAGAACAGAAGTCAATACCATATATGGGTTCAGCTGGCAAACCTACCTGGAGACCCACAGGCATAGTGCTGTGTTCACAGGGTTCTTAAGAGATGGGAATAGAGGGTCAGGCCCAAGCTACAAAGTCAAGGACATGGGGACGTGAAGGGATCTGCACTAGAGGAAAGCATTGGGCAGAGATGGTTTGGCCCTAATTCTTGGTGTCTGCATTTTGGCAAAATGCATCTGCCACTCAAAGCAACCCTGCACCCACCTGGCCCATAGCCTTTCTCCAGTTGCATGTCCTGATTGGTTGCAGGTGGATGTGCTGGGAGCAGACCAGGAGCAAGCAGAGTTGCTGCGAGGCATTGGTGACTTTGAACCTCTTTGATGTATCTCACAGGCAAAGTGAGCCTGGGCTGCCTGCATACACTGGTGGGGCAGAGCCGCAGGGGAAGTCAGGTCCATACTTTCTGCCTCCATCCCCATCTCATGGCTGGACAGCAGTTGGGGCCAGTGCTACCAAAGGTCCCCTGGTACTCTCACTGCCTGGTGGTTGGAACATGGATGTTTGCTTCAGACAAAGCTGCAGCATCACACCCATCCTCTAAATTCCTTGTTTGGCACACATTGCTCAGCTCCCTGGAATACAGATCAGTGCTGGCAGCTGGCAACATCAGTCAAGCCAGGCACACACCTACAATGAGCCCTGCAAGGTGGGGAAAGTAGGGAATAGTGTCTCTGGCAGCCTGTAACCACTGCCTCCTGATATCAGTTACTGAAATCCCACCTATTTCCCCTGTTGTTTGTAGTAGTAGCCCTGTCTGTATTAACCCCTGACCCCGCCAAGCTGCTCTTTTCTTCTTTCGACAATTGTGTTTACCAAGTACTTGGAGGTTGGCTGTTTCCTCCATGCCAGAGTTCAGCCATCCTGTCTCCATCCTGAGATACTTCCTGGCCCTTTCCAGATTTGATGGTCCATGGTGGCTGCAGGCTGGCCACAGGGATGCTGCTCTTTCCAAGACAGATGAGCCAGAGCAACCCCAGAATCTCTGAACAGCCCAGCAAAAAGCAGTGCTCATCTTTTGGTGGGAGATCTTCAGAAGAAGTTTCTCCACCCTCTCGGTTCTCTGTCCCCACCAAGTTCCCATGGTACTCCAGCTTTGCCTGGTTACTGATGGGGAGGGTGCCAGCCTCGTTCCTTCCAGGTCTGGAAGCTTCTTCAAGCTCCCATCCAACAAGTCCGCCCCAGCGTCAGCAGAACTCCCTTCAACTCTGCCCCCCGACTCACTCTTTCTTAATTATTCTTAATGAGCAAGATTATAAAAGATTCTATTAACTTTATTACCAGATCAATTAGTGTCTTCTTTCGCCCCTCCTCCTACTTCTGTGCTAATAATCCCATCAAACATGAAGACAGTATCTGCATCAGTACCAAGCAACCTGGAGAAGGTGCTGGGAAATACAGCTAGGCTAAGCTGTATTTATATATATATGTTTATATATATACAGCTCCAGCTGCTCTGTTGGGCACTTTTGAGATCGATGAATCCTCCCCAAGACATGGCCAAGTGAGGAAGGGAGGGAGAAGATTAATTGGAGAAAACTTTGGCAATGAATGGCTCCAAAATCTGCCAGTGTGAGATGATCAGGAGCAGCTTGGCACCAAGATGCAGCCGTCTTGCCTACAGCCCTGCGAGCTGGAAAGGTTGCCGCATCTGGCAGAGGATACAGGTGTTTGTTGGCAGATCCAGGGGAAGGAACTGTGGCATCAATTAGAGCTCTGCAGGATGGCAAGGATGGGGCCATTAGGACAGGAGATGGGGTAATGGCTACAGACATGTGCTCTGAGCAGAAGGGAGAATGCACCTGTCCAGCACAGGAGCAAGATCACCTCTGCTCCATTTTATGGGGGACATTGAGGGAGGATGGGGACACCCCTGGGGCACACACCACCCATAACAAGAAGGCTCCAGGAAGCCCTGCATCTCCTTTGGAGAAGGAGGCAAGCAGTGGACAAGTGCTGGAACTGAGCACATCATCCAGTAATCCATCCCCAACCTCTGTCCTCTTTGGGGACCGACCCCAAGCACACTGAAGGCCAGTGCCCCCTCAGCCCTTGCCACAACCCTTGCATGCAGGCATGTGCTGGAGGCACAGAGATGGGAGCTGGCTGAAAGTTGCAGCTGTGCTGGATGTCCTGGCTCACAGTGGGGTCATAACAGCCCAACTGACAACCCCAGAAGGGAATGTGCAGGGGAACTGTGGAAGAAAAATAATTTTGAAATGTTTGACCGGGGCACCTTGCTTAGAGAGCAACTCCTCTTGCAGGGATACCAGCTCCCACCCCAGAACACTTCTCAAAGATCTCTGGGCTGCCCACACAGTTTGTTCCAGCCTAAAAGAACCCACTTGAGCATCCTGGAAAGGCCACAGTGTTCCCAGCAGTCCAGGCCACATTTCATTCTTGTGTCACACTGACAGCTTGCAGCTTTGGCACTTGGAAAGGATCCCAGGGCCACTGCAAAACACCAGCCTGCCTGGGTCACAGGGCAACACAGCTCTAAGCCAAAGGGCTACCAGCCTCAAACCCCAGCATGGGCTCACCCCTTGGCCAGCCAGGACAACCAGAAAGGCTGCAGAATGGGGAGAACTCATGCCAGAACCTGAGTTAAATGAGCACTCAGATGGGGACCACATGACTATTGGGACAGAATCCTGTGGAGTCAGCTCCCAGTCTACACCCATTCAGACATGCTCAGCCCTTGGGTTCAAAGCTAGGAGCAGTAAAAACAGATTCACCTGGACAGGTCCCCTCCCAGCTCCTGGAAGATGCCAGAGGGGACACCATGTGTTTGGCCTGGCAAAAAATACCAAACCTAGAACAACAGCTTTTGGTGGCTGTTCACAGTGTCTTCTGCATAGAGACAACTTCTGTGACTACATGCCCTGAGAAGATGTCGCCAGCCACAGAGGAGTTAACAGGGGATGGTACCCTGCTCTCCTAATGTAAGGAGGTCCCACTGCCTCCTAATGTTTGCTATGAACAGCCAGCAGCTGGGTGCATATTTACAGCCAACGATCCATGGGGCACTGGGGATGTCCCAGACCCACTGCAGTTCTGGCTGCTGCTGAGCACCCTAAACTCCTCCTTCTCCTTCTGTCATCTTTTCATCTGGATGGAGTATAGTTCCCTCCCAAAACAGTCTGCTCCTGGGGCCATAGCTGGATTTGCTACTGCTTTTACCTGCAAGTATCCTTCTCTCTGTGGAGCTGACCCAAGACTCTTTAGATTCCCGAGCCTGACCCTGTAGGACCTTTCACATCCACTTCTGAGAATGGTCTAGACAAGGTCTCTGCACAGCACAATCCATCACAGGGGTCTCCAACCCATGCAGTTAGAACCCTCCCCAGCTGCCTGCAGGGTTGTCACTCCCAAGGCTCAGGGCAAAGAGGGAGCTGCCCATATCTCACCACTTCTAATCTGCCAGAGTTCCTGGCCTTCATTCACTATGGGCTGTGCAGACTTGTGCAGACAGCTTCAAGAAGCTCCATTTTGCAGCTGACTCAGAGTGGTGCGATGACTCTGCTACCCTTTGGGGACATGTGGGGACTGCAGGCCTGGGGGATGTCCTGGGCTTAGTATCACAAGACTAGATCTAGTCTCAGCCTGAAACCTTGCAAGGTCACTGTTGCCACTGCCACAGGTCTGGGAAGAGGAGAAAACCCATAATGAGCCGCCTTATTATTGTGCAGAAAATCTAGTGTTGTCCCATTTGTCCCTAAATGCTTCTAACTTCATGGCCAAGAATTTCCCCTTTGCATGTGGAAATGGCAGGTGCACGAGAGGGAAAGCGATGCTCTGCTTGGATGGAGCTATCACTGCCAGGGAGAGAAGGATAGAGCACAGTTCTGCTGCCCCCCACAGTCTCAGCCTTTACGAAGTAAACAGGCCTGGGAAATAATAGTCAATGTGAAAGAAATTAAAAAGGCTTCTGCATGTGTGCATGTGTATGTGTGTGTAAGTCCTGCCAGGTTAATACTGCTGCCTATTCGCCTGACAGCTCCAAGATTGATTACTTGCCTCAGTGCTCTTTATAACTTGATCAGTCGAATTAATCTCTGGCTG
This sequence comes from Corythornis vintsioides, assembly GCA_025447755.1. Taxonomy (NCBI): domain Eukaryota; kingdom Metazoa; phylum Chordata; class Aves; order Coraciiformes; family Alcedinidae; genus Corythornis; species Corythornis vintsioides. Next base: position 25,165 of record JAOEGS010008961.1, on the reverse strand, counting down.
CGGGCCCATCTGATGCCAGGCATCACAAATTTAATTTGGAGGTGTACAGGATCTTTTATTCCTCCCTCCCACCACCCGCTCATCCTTGTCCCTTTCTTCTCAGCTCACCCATATGGGTGATGCTCCTGCCACTGTAGGGATGACCTGGGCTGTCAGAGCTTCCCCGGGGCTGCAGGAAATAACATCATCAGGTAAATCCGTGCTACCCACAGAAAAAAAATAACAAAACCAAAACCAAACAGAGGCCAAAGTAGACACTAAGTAAGACATATTAATGTGCTAAAGACTTAATGAAGTTTCAGGGAGGGGGGAGGTGGTAGGGATGGAGGGGAAAGTGCTTACTTTATTAGTTTATGGCCGATTAATGGGAACGGTCATTACAATGATGGAGATGGATTGCTCCCATCAAGCAAAACCACTAGCCCCTTTCAGAAAGTAGAGGGGTGCGGGTGTTAGTGCTTTGCTGCTTGGATGGGGTTTGGGAAGCAGGGTGCTGGAGAGGGAGGGGAGATGGCCTCAAGGTAGACTGCAAGGATGCCAGGGGCAAGTTAGAAGATGCCATGGGCTGGAGACTGAATGAATGAGGGGTTCAGGTGGTGGGACTGAAGGGTCAGTGTTTTGGAGGAAGAATTCTACAGAGGAGAGGAAAGAAAAAGGGGAAAGTAAGGAGGCAATTTCAGGGCCCTAAAGGAGTGTCCAGGTCCAGGGGGATGGCATCTCAGATGCATTAGTATTCAGCTCCTAGCCAAGAAGGGCAGAGGACAGACAGATGGACTGGCCAGGAACTTGAGAACTCAACTCCATGAGTAGCAAGCAGGAACCCCCAAGTGGGGTCTGCCGGACAAAGCCCTGATCAGAATGTGAAAGTCACTTTGTTTCACTCCAGAACATGGTTAAATACCTGCTCACAGCCCAGGTGCCCAATGGTGGTGACCTGGAGGTCCCCAGACACCTAATGATAATCAGAATTATCCAATAACTCTCCAGCCACTAATTGGTAGTTACCCTTTAGTTCCCCGGGGCAGGGCAGTAATTCTCATCCCCTCGAGACTAGCAACAAGGGCCATTTACTAAGGCTGGGGAAATAAATGCAGCAGGGAAACACTTGCATATGCTCAAAATCCTTTGATTCCTGTTGTACAGTATTTGTAGCCCCTTTCATTCACCTTACACCAAAATTTACACCAGCTAAGGAGGGTAATCTTTTTTTTTTTTCCTTTTATGACCAGAATATTCACAGTGAAGATGAAAGCTGAGAGACAGGAGGGAACACCTTAGACATTTGTGCAAATTTTACTGTTTGTCTGGAAAGCTAAAATCTGTTAAGCTTCATATATGGGTGAAAGGGACAGAGGGAGACACATCTCTTGCCTTAAATGCTAGCATCACAGGACACAGTCAGGACCTGTTCTGGCAGTCTCCTGATCGATCTGCCCAAGCACTGGGTGGCAGAGGTGGAAGTACATCTGCCAAACCCTCGGAAGAAGCAAATGTGCACCCAAAGCAGACAACTTACTCATGCAGCCTCACTTGTGGCTGTTCTAGTCAACTTCACACCCAAGCTCTGCCTTTACCTGGGGCACCAGACATCCCTTCATCCACTGCCCATAGACCATGGTCTGTGAGAACAGAGCTTTCTCCATAGGGTTGGGACCAGCTTGTTGAACAGTGGTATGTGGGCTCACAAACAAGGGAGAGACTGGCTTTGTCCTGCACACTTACCATGCAATTAACCCTCAAGAGCAATGCAAGGGTCTGGTGCAGCAGAGTGGGGCCATGGGTTTCCATCCCTTCAGGTCCTCTCCCAATCCAGCAGCTTTCTCTCTGTATATGTTACCTGATGCTTCAGCCAGTTTCCCATGTGATTGTTGGACAAACCTAAGGGGAGCCTAGTGGAGCAAGCTTAGCTTGTAATTCAGTGTTATGAAGGGTTTGTGATGATCCATCACGTCACTTGCCATCCCCACTGGTGGCCAGGCTCATCAGCGAGGGAAAGAAGGGCTCATAGCTGTTCAGCAGCATCGAGCAGTGCTGCCATGCTACAGCATCGACTCAGACTCACAGCCTTTCATCATTCCTGAGTGATGAATAACCACCCTAATGAATGGAGGGAAATTGGATTAGTGTTGAACACCCATGTGCTTAAACTGTGCCTGATTAAACCCCCATCTGTGCAGGGAAAGGCTGAGTCTCACCACCACTCAAAAGCCAGGGAGCTGGCAGTGCTTGTGCATGGCCTCATCTGCAGCCTGGACATTTCAGGTGTTTAGGAGCATTTTCCCGCACCAGTCCTGGCAAACTACCCCTTGAAGGCTAAACTGTTCCCAGTGGGTGCTTTTGCAGCTAGAAGAGGGAAGCTGTATGAGACTTTGAGTCATCTCTGTGCTTAATACCAGGTCTCTGCCTCATCAGGGAAAAGATGGTCTTATCCTCCGTGCCTCAGTTTCCCCTGATAATTCCATATGATACAAGCAACAGCTTCTTACATGCCAGAGACTGTTTTCTTTATAGCAGTGACAGTCACCCACTAGGAATTTGCCCTGGATTCAGGTCTGTACAGAAGTCACCTCTGCCTTTCTTGATGGCTTTTCACAGATTTCTTAGAAACATACTGAGGACACTGATGGGACTGATGGCTCATAAGACACAGGTGCTAGGACATGGAGTGAGAAATCTTCCAGGACCAAGGCTGCAACTAGCAAATTCAAGGTTTAGGATAGATTACAGGATCCTCTGTGTCTGCTGCTGAAACTACCCAGACCAGACATATCAGCCTGCCTCCAAACACTGATAGCAGTAACTTGGCTTTGCTTAAATAATCTCTATGACAAAAAGACAAGGAAAAGGATCCCAGTTTGCTCTTCAGACAACAAGAGTAGGCTAAGCCACCTCTGTCCTTGGTGGATGGGCTTATTTCAGCCCCTCTCCCTGCTAGAACAACTAGTTTGAACTCAGGTCCAGATTCACATTTTCCCTTTCTCAGTTTCATGATCCAGTCTTTCAGCACCTGGAGATTCCTCCTCACAAAGTGACCAGGAGCCATCACACTCATTTTGAAAACCTAAATCCACCACAACCTACAAAGAATTCCTTTAATGCCTGAAATCCCACTGTGGCTCTTCCCTGTGCCAGCCCTAGTGGCACCTCAATCCTTTCATCCAGGAGATGGCAATGACCCTCCAACCCAGGAAGCTCATAGTCCTTGGATGGCCACCCCTTTCTGCAGACCCTAGGTACAGAAGTGGGATTTGATGCTAGGCTCCTGCCTGCTTGTAGTCCTGGAACTATTTCTGGGGGAGAACAGCTGGTGCAACCCATCTCAGGCCAAACATGACATGCCAATGCTATTATCCCAAAGACACATATCAAGCAGCTCTTTTTGCATCCAGAACACTGCAAGCAAGACACTGCAAAACTGCACATTCCACACCAGAATCTGGCCCTACATCCAGACCACAGCTCTGGAGCAGTGCTGACCCATCCTTCTTCAGTGTCCATACACCCACATGGAAGACCAAAAGTTTGATACATCACAAGCCTGACCATAAGATAAGCTACTTTGGATCAACACAACTCAGGATTTGGTTGCCAAGTGTTTTTGGCATTGATTTGCTTTCATGCTCATACAAGATGAAGTTGCAACATCTGCTGAATGGGCATTGGCATGTAATGAAACATGGTTGCTGCTCTAATTGACAGCCCAGCAATTCTGCAGAAGAACTGAGGAGCAGACATCAACTGCAGGTGGATTTTCCCTGATTTCCATGCAGGATCAGTCTGTTTTTCCCTGGACTCCACTGGGTTCACTAAAAATTCTATTGCCTTTGCATCCCATAGAGCTTCGCCATTAATGCTGCTTTAATTTCTGGGCTCCTGTGTTACCAGATCCCAAGCAGGCAGGTTCATAAATGACTTTGTCAGTTGTGCAGTGTCATGGCTGTCCCCAGCTTTCCTGCAAGATGGCTGTGGGGCCACCCCACCCCAAGGGTGACAGTACATGGACACACAGGCACCCAGGGCAGGTGGCTGTGGAGGCTCAGGGGGATGTTCATCATCATCATCCTGTGCCAAGATAGCATTATGGTTGAGCAAAGCATCAGAAGGGAGCTCAAAAGTCCTCAGTCCCTCTCCCTATTTCACATCCTCACCAAGGAAACTTTTCAGTCCAGGACAAAGTTACCACCAAGGATCTGATGCAAGCAATGGGAGAACAGCCTCCATAATAGCCAAGCTCCTGCCTGGGAGCAACACATCAAGCACATGCTAGTATCTCACACTGGGACTGGTACTACTCATCCTGGGCCACTCTACCAGCTCTGATCCTGCACACCTGGGTTCCATCCAAACCAGAGACAACTCCTAAAATCTACCCTTCTCCAAGGACTATGCCATGAGAACCCTAAGCCAGCCTGTATGAAAACATACCAAATGAGATTTGCCCAACCCCAGATCCAGAAGTGAGAGTGTTGGGGAGACCTCACTAACATATCTGGCAGGGAAGGTCTGCAAGTGCCAGCAGCTCTTCAACCATAATGAAAGTCTCAGGTATCCCAGCCCAGCCAAATCACCTCCTATAGACACAGCACAGTGCTGGAGTAGCAATAAAAGTGTCAGGGATGTCTCCTCGTGCATCACCAGACTGCAGCATTTTGGGAGCGGCCTGTGCAGAGGTTAATTATTGCTTCCCTCTCTTCCCCTCTCGCTCCCAGTTTAAGATGGATCTGACTGTCAGGAGGGGTGACAGATGAAGACAAAGCACAGGTACAGCTCCCATGAACTTTGCGCCCGCCTGTATCTTCCTATAGCAGCTGAGAGCATGTGGAGCAGAGCTGGGGGGAGACAGAGGAGGGGGGAGAGTTGAGAAAGCAGCAATCCTACCAATGCTGAAATGGATCTGCTGTGGGGGATGTGGGGTTTCTGGACTGGGAGAAAAGAAATTACATCTCCTTTTGCCCCACTCCTATGGGAGAAGTGTTGGGGTTTTTTTCCTCCTTGCCTCTTCATGCGGCTTCAGGACTTCATATAACATTGGCAGAGACCTTTCCCCAAACATCAAGGAAAGTATGAGAAAGAGCACATGATCAGATGCCCTCTGTTCCAGAGCTCCCATCACTGCAAACACAAACACATATTTGAGCACCTCCCCCTGATATTTGAGCTAAGAGAATAGGGGATCAAAGTCCCATCTCTGCCATCATCACAGGTCTCTGAAGTCCCATTCCATAAGGCAGTCTCTGGTAGAACAACAGTTGAATCTTTTGGGTCGAAGAAGGTTTAGAGGCACTGTTATAAGCAGTCCCCAGCAGACATACAGCTCTGAGCATCCCTCCTCCGTATACACTGACAGGTCACTCATCCTTCACTTTCCTCCCTGATCAGTGACTTTAGTGCTAGCATGATCATTGTCATGAAAACCTTGCTTCAACTACTGAAGGTGAAAGAGACCTTTCTGTCCGATTCCCAGGACATGTTTCTCTCTGAAGAAAAGCTTGCAGATTCTCTGGCCTGTTTTGACCACCTTTGTCCTCCCATTGACCAGACACACTGCCCAGAAGGCACCCAGACTCACTATCCCTGGCAGGAGCAAGACATAGTTGTCTTCAAAGTAGCTTCTCTCCATTTTCCAGCCAGATGGGGAAAATCAGTTCCTCTGCAGCAGACAGGGGCACAACAGGCTCTCCCAGGAAAAGCCAGCTGTTTTGCCTCCCAAGCATTTTTTTAGTAGTTGAGGGATTCTGTGACAGGGGAGCACATGCCCCGCTGTTGCTGGTTTTCCCTGCTTCCCACACACAGGAATTCCCCAGGCATTGGGCTTTTCCATTCCAGGAGGATTCCAAGGGGTTCATCGGGAAGATGGATTTGTGCCTCTTCCCCTTGTGCTCCCCACAATCTAGTTTATCTCTCACCCATGCAGAGGAGCTGCTAAAGCAGTGCTCAGCATCTGACTTCACAGGGGCTGCAGGCTGGGAGCTGCAATCCTGGAAGATGCCCTGGATCCTCAGGGCTGAGCAGCAACTGGGTCTCCATCTACCGCCTTCCCTTTGCTCACAAGCACAGACACTGCAGCCAGATCAGAGGAGTAGAGCTACCTCTAGGTACACAGAATAGGAAATGACCCCCATTCCCAAAAGTGTTCAGATTTTATTTCATGCCATGAGCTAAGGGATGAGAAATGCCAGCATTGGCAGTTTTCATCACTATAGAAAGGCTTTCACACATGACCCCAATGGGAATGTCTGCCTCAAGCCATTCCCAAACAGTGCCTTTCCTTTCCAGGCTTTCCAGCTGTTCCAGCCTTGTTTGATACCATTTAGCTGCAGTTGCTGAAGGAAACATCACTTCAAATTAAACCAAAGGGGAGCACTTCAGCTGGACAACTTTGAAGTAGTAGGTTTTGATAAAAGCCTGTATTTCCTCCTCCTCTTGATCTTTTTTTTCTTCCACCTCTTCAAATGCCAAGCTTTGGCATGGCTGCTCATGCACAGCCAAGGGAAAGACTGCAACTCCTTCCAGGGGCATCTCCCCTCACTCAACCAAACCACCTCTCCCCCAGGACAACAGGCTTGCTGCCAGCAGATGAACCAAACTTCAAATCCTCCATATCACCCAGCAGATTTAAACAAAAGGCACCCAGAGGTCCTTTCTCCCTCCATGTGCACCCTGAACAGGACAGCTCCCAGCTGCTGGCATGATGCAGAGCCCAGAAGATACTTCCAAGAACTTGCATTCCTAGAAGAGAGGAGCAGCAGAATTATCCTAAGCCACTTCCAGCCCACCTCGTGGCTTATGCACTGAGGTTGACACATTGCAACCAGGGTAGGATGGTCTCTCCAGAGCCAGTAGTATTCTGTCTCAATACCATGGGAATTAATGAGAAGATACTTTTAAGCTGCCATTTAGTTATCTCCTGCCTTCCAGACGTCTCCCATGACCCCTGGAGGTTCTCATTTCCACAGCTGCTTTCCCAAGCTCTCTTAAACCCCAGTGGTCATCCCCAGGCAGGCTGGGTCATCAGTGCACTGTGAAAGCCAGGGTTCTGAACAGTTCCTGGCAAGCCCTGGCACTCTCCTTGGGTTGAGGCTCATTCCTACCTCCATCTGGCCAGCTCTCCTTGAAGGCAGTGGAGCACTCAGGTTGCAGGCAGCATGTGTTCCTGCTAGGAAGGACGTATAGCGAAGGCTGAGCATCCCTCCCCATGTGACAGCTAAACAAGCAGAGACAATTAAATGTGTTGTTTGATGGCTTCCTGGCAGAGACAGAGTGTCTCTCTCTTTTAATAAAAGGCCTGTTTCCCAAAGTCGCTCAGACTGTGGTGAGGGCTGCAGCTTGTGAAGTGCAAGAGCCCTTCACATTTAATTAAATGGCTCATCCAAGCCTGCCTTGTGTTGGCAGAGCTGGCTGCACTGCTAGAGATGATCTGGCACCTTAGCCTGCAGTCATCACTGGGTGAAAGACCCCAACCAGGGCTGCTTGGACAGCCCCACTCCTTTCCATCTATATCCCCAGCACAGGCAGAGCTGAGCACCAACTTGTCTGGACTGCATGATGCTACCCCAAACCAGGCAGTCATGGCCTCAGGTAGTGCCCAGAGGGCACCTATACCTTGCAGAGCTGCCATCACATGTGGTGTGAGCTCTACTTCCCAAAGGAGTTGAGACCCATCAGCTCATTACATACATACTACAGAAATCAGATTCTTCTGGAGGTCTCTGGGGTATGAGACCCCCCTCAGTAGGTCCAGTCCCAGTGTGCATCATACCACACCTCCACATCTCTGACTTGCAGCTACAGAGGCCACTGCACAGCCAGGATGCCACAGCCATGGCCTCCCCAAGCCCTGTATGCAGTCAGCCCTGGCTTCCGCCTGTCGCCAGCTCTGGTCCTTGTCAGCCTGAGAAGGGGAAATGCCCTACTCTTGCCCAGGGCAGATAAGAGAGATGGATAAGGGTAGGGGCAGAGGGGAGGCCAGTATTTGGGTAGTTTGGCTGGCTTTTTCCAAGAGCACTTGCTTTGTTGAGACCTGCAGCTTAACCCTTCCTTTCCCAAGGCCAGGGCAAGCAGGCAGTGGGAGAGAGCAGTTTTTCAGGACAACTGCTGAGGACCTAATCCTGATGGACTCAGTGCTTTCATCCCTCTTTCTGTGTTTAAAGTGAGCTCTGTTGAGCTAGAAATCAGCAGCATTCATTTCTGTCTCCTCCTTGGGCACAACAGGAAATATCCTCCCTCTCAAGAACATTTTTGAGGAGTGTGGGGGCACTGCCACACCCATCCTGCAACCATAGCAGCCCAGTGACTGATGGCTTATCTATGGACACTGGGGCTTCAATCCACTGACTGCAGCTGTGCTTGCAGGACACACCAGATCAGGGCTCCCAAGACCCTTTTGGTCCCATTGACCCCTGTGAACAGGCTTCACAGGTTTGTTGTTGGGTTTTGGTTTTTTGTTTGTATGGTTGGGTTTTTTTGCCCCCACCCCCCCTTCCTTTGCAAGGAAGGACTGACTCCAACAGATGTCCTGAAGACATGCTGAGCAGCTGCCCCAGCCCTCCAACCACAGAGCAACACAGCTGCAGAGCAGGAAGGGTGGATGGGAACAGGGAAAGTTAGTTTCCCACTACATCTGCCTCAGAGAGGGAAGTTAAAGGGGAGGGCTCAGGCTGTGCTTTGGATGTGGACATCCAGGCTGGCGAATTTGAATTTGGGGGTTCTCACCACTCACTCAGAGTTGCTGTTCCATGATCTCCTCCTGCATTCTCAAACTAGCTGAGCCCAGGCAGCTGGGGAGGAAGGCTGCTGCTGGGTCCAAGCTCTTCCCAGCCCACCACAGCTCAGGGGTTGCTCTGCAGAGAGCCCATCACTCACACTTGCAGGCCTGCCAAGCCAAAGGCACAATAATTGCAGTCCAGATACTCCCCTACTTCCGAAACTGTGTGCTCCAGCAGGGACCAGGCACAGGGGCTCCTATTTCCGACTGCCTCCAGCTGCTAGGAAGCAGAGAAGTGACAGAGAGCAGCCCCAGGACAGAAAGGCCTGTGAGGAGAGACAGCAACCAGCACTCCGATAAATCAGGTCCCCGCTGAGCTGCTCCTTGCTTCCCAGATAACCTGCTCCGGGCACTCTTCAAAGGGTACCTGGAGTCTCTGCAGGTTGTACCCTGGGACTAGTTATTTGCCTGCTTCAGCTTAACCCCTCTCCCCATGGGATCAGGTGCCATACAGAGGGGAAAGAGCAGCTCAAGGGGAGCAGTGCCATGCACAGAGAAAAGACCCAGGACACTCCATGTCATCCCCACATACCACCAAGGCTAGGTCTTTCCCCAGGCAGACCACAGATGAAGGTCAAAAAGCCACCTGCATTGCAAGGAGACTCCACTCCATGTGAGCACCCTCCGTGCCCTCCTTGGGCTGGTGCCATTCCTGATTGGCCTTGCACAGGGATCATCACCCCAAAGGGAGAGGGAAGACACCATGTCCCTTGGATGGATACACATTAAACATTCCACTCACAGCCTTGGTAGTGGACACACATAGCATCACATCAGCAGCACTTGGGCCTTTAATGTCAGAGGGAGCAGAGTTTTCATCAAACACAGATGAGAAAAAAAAGCATTATCAGGTTAAAGCCTTTTACAGGCTCTCCTAGGCATTGGTGCTGGCAGAGGGTGTTATCCCACATCGAGTCCAACATGAACCCTCTGCTGTCAACACGAGCTAAAGAGCCATAAAAGCTGTCCCACACAGAGGCCTGCCATCACTTCATCCAAGCTGGAAGACAGAGGCTGCCTGTGTGGCTTTATCTGGTTGGAAAGCCCTCCTTAAGAGAGCAGGCTGTTTGCTCTGCTGGAAGGAGCTGCAGGTATCCTGTAGCCCCTGCCTAAGACTTGAGCTGTCATTTGGCTGGACTAGGACAAAGTTCCCCATCTCCCACTGCCCTGGTGGGGAAGGGACTCTGTTATCTGATATAGCGTGAGCAAAGTGTGCATCCAGGGAACAGCCTTCCCTTCAAGCCACTCCCCCAAACCAGAGCACAGGGTGGCTATACAAACCCCATTTCCATGGGGAAAGAGCATGAACAGTCTCACCTTCTCATCTCTCTTCCAGCTACTATGCTGGTCTCTGCAGGAGTAGGTACTGGGGTTTAACAGAAACTTTTCCAAACAGAAGGGGTGCTGCTGCAATGCAAAACCAAGGAGAGGAGTGAAAAAAGCCACATCCCAGCATTCAAGTACCCAGGGAAGTCCACAGCAAGGACACAGAGAAAGCACTGCCCTGCTCCCTGATAAGTGATAAATGTGGGATGCTGCCATCTCCTTCACCCTTCATCTGTACACAGAGGTGCCTCCAGAGGTAGCTAGACCACCTTTCTCATGCCAACCTCCAACCTTCAGCTGAGCCACCTCCCCAACAGAGCTCCTGCACTTCACCAACCCTTGGGCAAATCCATGGCTTGAAGGGACCATCGTGCAGCCCAGTGGGCAGCCACCAGCTCCTATGACCTCACAGCACCACACCTTCCATAACCATACTACGTCTAGGAGGCTAGCTACCCCTTCTGCCTGCTTTTAAAGGCAGCCCCAGGGGCTGTAAGGGTGGAGTAGGGCAGGACTGCTCAGGTGGAGCTGAGTTAGGAAAGGACATGGGTGAGAAAATATTGGGGGAGAGGGACTCAAGGCTTTAATCTGCTCTTGTAAGCATGCTGGAATACCAGGGCAGAGCTCTGCTGGAGCTGCTCTGGGTGGAAGCAAGGGGTGTAGCTATCAGGGTGCAGGCAGCATTTCAGGCCTTATGCCTGTTCATGTAATAATCCTCATTTACCCCTAGACTGGCTCACATCTCCAGGCGCTGCCCAGAGTCCCTCTGGTCCCAGCTCCAGCAGTACATGGCAAAGTGAACCCAGCCCTGCATGCCCCTGCAGCCAGCTCAGCCAACCTCCCCCCACAGCTAGCACCCTGCCACTTGCTGTGACTGATATGGAGATCCTGGTGCTTTTATTAAATTCTTTGCTTTCTGTTTTAAGCTTAATAATAAATTGCATGTCACATTATGGCTGTGTTTATTAAAAACCATTGGCGTGGTCTCCGCTCTGCAACAGCATTTGAATTATTGAAAACAACCCCCCATGGAGACCTATTTGCTGCAAATGCAGGAGGATTTATTTCCATTTTGTTTATCAGATGGTGTAAGTGCTGGGTGGAGGCAGGGAAGCGGTTTTGCTCTTTTTATTTTCTCCCTGAGCCAGCACAGCAGAGCAAGGAGGTCATGTGCAGAAGGCACTAGGGAAAATGCCACCACCTCCAGGGACAGGTTGGGGACAGAACTCCTGGGTGTAGCTGGCTGCTCTGCCCTGCTTGTCTCCCTTGTTCCCTGGTTGAGTTCTCCACTCCTGATTGCTCTGTGCCTCAGTTTACCCGTTAGCAGAGCAAGGTTACAGCACTGCAAGCTTCCATCCAGGTTTAACCAGCATTCAACTCAGGATGATCAAGACCTCTGCCAGAAGCCTTCAATATCCCACCAGCAGGGTGGCCACAAGGAGTTTTGACCCTTTTTCAGCCCCAAATTAAATCACAGACCCAAGGGCAGTGGCTGAACATCTCCAAGCTCTGCCCCATCCCAACTGTGCCTTTCATAGCCACCCAAAGTCAAGAGGATGCTCTGGCTCCTGTGAGTGATCATCCTGAGGGACAACCTAACACCAGTGTCCTTTGGAATGACATGACTCCCAACAGTAAGCCAGAGCTGCTGCTAGGGGCAGGGGAAGGGCACGAAGACGGCAGGGCTGGATTTGGGGTTTGGAGTGTTCCAGAGGTGCCCCAATATCCATGTATCTTCGCTGTCCACCCAGCAGCGGCAGGGCCCGGCGTGGCCGTCGGGTTTGCCAGGAGATGGCACTGTTTAGCGGCTAATCACGCCGGTGTCCCAGAGACAGACTGTGGGATGGAGGAGCAAATGTGCCTCCTGCCGGGAGCCCAGGCAGGGACAGATCCTGGCACCGCTGTGGACAGGGAAGGGACAGTTTGATTCACTGCTGGATTATGTTTACCTACCTAACATTGTGAGGTCTACCTGCAGGCCACAAAACCCTGTGGCGGCTCAGGGTGCCTGCTGCCAACAGAGCTCTGGGCAGCACTGGGAGGGTGCAGGGATGGGGGGGGTGCACCAGGGGTGTCAGATCGACTGTCTGGGGAGGAGGACACCTTGGTGTCATTTCTGGGTCAGCTTCCAACGATCTCACAAATCACAAAAATCACAGAATCCTTGGAGTTGGAAGGGACCTCTAGAGATCATCCAGTCCACCCACTCCTGCTAATGCAGGTTTGCCTGGAGGAAATATGGGATTGCATCAAGGTGAGTTTTTAATATCTTCAGAGAAGCAGACTTCATAACCTCCCTGGGCAGCCTGTTCCAGGCTGCATCACCCTCACAGCAAAGATGTTTTTGCTCATATTTAGATGGTACCTCCTGGGTTCCAGCTTGTGCCCCTTGTCCTGTCGCTGGGCTCGTTGCACCCACCCTTTAGGTATTTATAGACACTGATACAGTCTCCTCTCAGTCTTCTCTCCAAGCTAAATAATCACCTCTCAATCTTTTCTCCTAAGAAAGATGCTCCAGTGCTGCAATCATCTTTGTTGCCCTCTGCTGAACTCTCTCTAGTAGTTCCCTGTCTCTTTTAAACTTGGAAGCTCTGAACTGGACATAATATTCCAGATGTGGTTACAACTGGGCAAAATAGAGTGGGAGGATGATGTCCCTTGACCTACTGGCCACACTATTCTTAATGCATCCCAGGATACCATTGGCCTTTTTAACAACAAGGGCAGATTGTTGGCTCATGGTTAACTTACTCCCAGGACTCCAAGACCCTTCTCCTCAGGGCTGCTTTCAAGCAGGTCTAGCCCTAATCTATATTGGTGAATGGGATTGTTTCATCCCAGAGGAGGAGTCTTCATGGCATTCCAGCCCATGGTGGTCCCTGGAGCGGTCTAGGAACCTGGATAAGGCTGAAGTGATGGGAAGAGCTGAGGTCCCAGCAGCAGTATACAGTGGGGGTTGGGTGCAACATGAACAGCATGTTTGGGGCAGAAAGCAGCTCCCTTTTTGGGGGATGGGGGTGTTGCCTGAATCTCCCCCATAGAACCCAGTGCTGCAAGTACACAGTGGGGGTGCCAGCCCTGTATGTATCCACCCGTCCCCAGGAACTGGGATCCAGTGACATTTTAACCACACAGTTTTGGCTCTATTATCATCTTCAGGGTCTTTCTGATGCTGGCAGGACAAGCCCCCCTTTCTTCGTCCACAGCTTCCCAGTGACCCCTAGTGCCTGGGATACCCTACTCACCCCAGGCAGCACAGAGGTGCTGAGGCTGGTTTGTGCCCCAGAGCCAGAGGCCACGTTAGCACTTCCTGGTCCAGCTGACCCTATTCCTGACGTCAGCCTGACATCTGGACTGAGATGCTGCTCTAAGTGCAGGCAGCTGGGCTGGCAAGAGCCAGGAGCTCAGTCCTTTCCACCCCCGAAAAACAACTGCCCCAAAAATTGGCTGGCAAAGGGATTTGGTGCTGCATGCCATCAGGGCACACTCTGTCCCCATGTTTGACAGGTCCCCCAAACTCTTCGAGTGCTCAGAGTTCAGAAGAGTAACTGCAGAGTTTGGGGGGGACTCCCTCCTTGGGGCTGGAGCTGCAGGAATATCCAAGCAGACAGTGGCAAAGCTGACCAAACTTTTTTAGAGCCAACAAATAACCTCAATTAAACTCTGTGGCAGTGACCGATTCCAGCCGTGCAGCAATACTGGATCCTTTAATTTTTAAGTGGAAATGGCAAGACTGGGAGCCAGGGTGGGGGAACAAGTCCCCTCTGTTCCCCTGGGGCTGCTCTGCTGCCCCTTATTTCAGGGGTAGCAGAGTCCCATTATTGGCTGAGCTGCCGACCTGTATCTCAGGCCTCTGAGGAAATTGGGAGACATAGCTCCCAGTCTGGTTAATTTTTGACCAAGGGCCCTTGCTGAGTTCCCCCCTCAGTTGCAGGGCAGGAGCTGGAGCTGACAGTATCCTCTGCCAGGTAGTTGTAGGGTACCACAGGGATCAGGTATGAAGCTGAGGAGAGGGCAAGGACTGAGACAAAAATGCAGATGTTCACCCATGCCTAGGCAGGGCATTGCTCCACAAAGCACATGGAGAGCCAGTGATAGGGGTCCAACCTGTCCACATCACCCCTTCACCAGCCCAGTGCTGCACCCACACCTGGCACAACCTGGATTTGTGCCAACACAGGCAGGGAGGACCTGGGCCTGTGGAGGGTTGGCATGGTAGCCTTGGCTGGGGGCCAGGCTCAGGCACCATTGGGGAGCCCAGTGAGCAACTCTTGCCTGCTGAACCTCTGGGACACTCTCAGGTTTCATGGCAGCAGCCTCAGCCTGAGCATGGCCCAGTTCCACCTCACCAGATGATTTGTGTGCAGAATGGGAAGGGAGGGAGATCAGGTCAGATGAAAACATCTTGCCTCCTCCAAAAGCAGGTTTTGCACCCAAAGAAAAAACAAATTAAAAGCCAATGTCATGTTTCTGTCCCTGATGCCTCCTGAACACCCTCCACTGCTGATGTATCAGCCCCAGGAGGATGATAATGCACTGTTAGATGGAAGGAGAAACTGAGGTATGAGGAGATTTTGCATATCCCCAGCTGAGAAGGGGATTGCTACCAGAAAGGATAGGCAGCCCAGCAGGCAGGGCAGCAACACTGCTGGCTGTGTCCCATTAGGCTACAGCACAGGGACCAGGGCTGGCCCAGTCCCATTGACTTCAAGAATTTTCTCTGCTGCCAACTCCAGACAAATCCCTTTTATTTGCTTGTTCAGGTTTCGATGCTATAAGTGCACAATCTGAGCCAGCTCTCGAGAGAAAGAGGAGGAAAAGTAAAGAAAAAAACAAAGGAAGGAGAGCAGCATGGTGCCTGAGCCACCAGCCTCATCACATCCTGTCCGCTCCTGCCTGGGGACTGGCCAGCTCCTTCCTCCCGGGGTCTGGCTTCCTGCCGCAGCCCCGGACCTCCCTAGCACTGGGACTGAGTAACTAGGAGCATTTGGTCCATGGGGAGGTTTTGAGTCCCAGAAGCCCTGCTTGTGGTTTTGGGGGGCAAAGCACACCTTGAGTGTGAGCTCAGCCATGGGATGCCCATGGGAAGGCTCTTCCAGCCCTCTCTGGGTGCAGAGAAGCACAGCACAGCTCTGGGCTTCCTTTCCACACTTCCCAAGTGACAGTTTGCTCTAAATCACCAGCTCTGGGAAGCAGGCATTTGTTTTTTGTTTGTTTGTTTGGTTGGTTGGTTTTTGTTTGTTTGTTTGTTTAAACAGAGCATCTCCAGTGGAAATGGCAGCCTCCTTGGTCTTCCCCAGCCAGGCACAGATCTGATTTGCCCCCTCCATGCTGGCAGGACTGTGGGCACAGGACCCCAAGATGAAGATGAGCAGAGGTGGGATGGGATCCAGACTGATGGGGGAGTAATGAGCCAGATTGATGCAACCCCACTGCACAGAGGTGGTCTGCTGGGGACCCCCATTCCCATACAGGATGAGAGGGGCAGAACCCACACCAGGGCCAGCTATGAGCACTTGCATGGGTAGGAGGGCTCCTTGACCCAAGCACACCCACAATGGACAAGGCAGCATGCACCTCCCTCACCCCCAGAATAATCCTTGTGGATCAGGACAGGCAACTGGGCTGTGTTGGTTTTGACCTTCATATATATTTTAGCTAACAATAACTGAAAAGTCAAAATGAAGAGCTGCATGGAAGTAAAAGGACAAAGTCAGTTGAGAAAGGCCAAAGTGTTTCTGACCACACGGGCAGTTGGGCTAGAAAAAAAAAACAACACTGAAAACCATAAGTATCAGATTTCCTCAAATCACTAGTTTCCTGGTTAAAAACAAAACAGAGAAGGATTTTTTTGGCAGCAGGCTCCCAAGGACCTGGGGAGAAGCTTGGCTGACCCTGTGCTTGTGGGATACAGATCAGCCCCAGAGGCAACACGCTGGCTGTCATGATGAGGTCTCAGCCCCACTCTGACTTCCCCCAAATGCTTCTCAGAGGGCAGAAATGTCTTTGCCCTGGCCTCTCTCTCTCAGGGAGGCTGCGTCCACACCCAATACCAAGTCCCCATCACACATGGAATGGTTGTCCCCACACAGTCCCACCTGCTGGCCACATCCCCACTTGGTGCCAGAGGGCAGACAAACTCCACCCCAGGAGCCACTGGCCCTGGTCCCAGCCCTTCATCTCCAACCAGCCAGTGTCCACTTCCTGAGCACCCTAGCAAAGAGATGTGTCACTCTGTTCCCCACTCCCAAAAAGAGGCTGATGTGCCAGGACTCTTCAGTGAAGTTTTGGGCTGGTGGGTGCTTGCTCCAGAGATGTCCCTGACCCTCAAGGAATGGCCACCATGGACAAGGTGATCTCTGCAGCTGGACTTCTCTGGGCTAGTAATAGTCCTCCTCGCTCTCCCCATAGTCCTCAGGCATCGTGTGGGGCTTCGGCAGGGAAAAGCCAGTCAGGTTGAGCTGGTCTGAAATGGCAGTGTTGAGACAATGTGACATTGCCCTGCCCCAGTGCCTGTCCCCTTCCCCACCAAGACCAAAGTCAGACCATGCATGACAGCTTGCTGGGGCATCCCTATGCTCCAGCAGCTCCCCCCATAACATTGCAAGCTGACCAAACATCCTCTTCTTTGTCCCAGTAAGAGTGTAGGAACAAGGTTGTGTGCTTACCCGGCGTGAAGACAGTCAGGCTGGCTAATGCCACCACCTCCCCGACCCTATTCCTGGCGAAGCAGCGGTAGGTGCCTTCATCTGTCACCCGCACACCCTGGATCTGGAGCCAGCCTGTCACTTCATATTTCTGGGGGCCACCTCTGAACTGCAAGGTGGGGGGAGGATTTCAGTCAGCACAGGGTACAGGAAAGCCCTACACGGGGCTGGGATAGATGGGAAGGGGGACATAAGCCCAGAGAAACTTTTTGTCCCCCAAGTAAGTACCACTCTGGAGGTAGACCCAGACCCCAGATGCTTTTCTCACTACCAAGTGGTGAATGGGCATCTTTGTGCCCTCAGTAGAGACTGGGGGCCTTGGCAAGACTCTGCAGACATACGCGGATTTCCAGCTGTGCCAGTCCCAGTGCCACCATGGTCCCCAAACAGCAGAATGCTCTACAGGGTGGCAGAAGCAAAGAAGCATCTGTGCCACAGTCACAGACAGCCCATGACAGCCCAGAGGAGCCCCAGGTTCCCTGTTTTGGCAGGCAGTAAGGTCCCAGGATTGCTAGGGTGCCAACCATGCTATTTTCCATTTGTCCCCAGCATGAAATAGATGTTTTCTGACCCAGCTGTGCTGCAGCTGTGTGTGCAGGCTGCTATTATGGTGCAGTGGCTGGGGGTGGAGAACAGCTGGGTCTCCTCCAGCTAGGCAGGGTAGCCCTGCTTGGGATGAAGATCCTCAATCAGACTCTGTGACAGGCTATGGGGTAGTGTGAAGAGAAGAAAGATGGATGGGACCGGCATGTCACCCCACAACAGTGTCAGATCCTACCTGCTCCCCTGGCTCCCTCCCTCCATCTCACCACAGCTTCTTCCCCGCCATGCAGTGCATGGCCCTGTGCCTCTGCCCACACCATCTAATAGCTGGGTACACCCTGCTGGGCACTATATGTGGCTGGCCAGAGGCAGGATGCTGACACCTGGGCCTGCAGCTCTGGGAGACGGGCCCTACTTGGAGCAGCAGGTAGAAAAAGGCAGAGACTTCCTGAGTCTAGTGGTGGAACAAGAGAGGAAGGTGCCTCAGGAGGTCCTCTGCTCCAGCCCTGCCAGCAGAGCTGTGAGTGAAGCCAGCAGGCAGAACAATCCAAAGGCAGGGAGAAGGGAAACTCCCTGCTGCAGGACTCTGTAGGTCCTAACATATATTCACAAGTTCAAAAACTACTAGAGAAAATTGCAGGTAAGAGCTATGTTGATAACTCCTATCACCAAACCACCAGCCCTGGCTCAGACAGTTCTCATAATGTGCAGGCTTCAGTTATCCCTTCTCATCCCCAGACAGCTAGGCTTGGACACCTGGGCTGGATCACACTGAGGCCACGTCCAATGCCTTAGACACAGTGCTCACCTGGACAGATATGTGAGGGTCATCTCCAGGCAGCAGCATCTCCATACCATCTTTTCTCCATTCAATGGACGCCATGGGGTACGCAAAGACCTCGCAGCCGAAGATGACATCCTGCCCAGTGATGTTCCATGTATCATAAGGAGGAGAGGTGATTTGGGGCTCTGGGGAAGGTGAACAGGAGAGCAGGGTGGGCTCAGAAGATGCCCCACCCTTGGCAGGTACCATGAGCTCTCCTGGACTGGTCCCCTCTGGGAAGGCCACATTTGTCTCATTGACTGATGCTGGAATCCTTCCCATGCCTCTCCCACCCATGGTAGGTCTTCACCTTGCCCCAGGACAAGGACTCTACTTGAAATTGGGACTGAGGGCTCCCCCCAGAAGACCCCCCCCAGACCGGGGGGTTGCCATCCCTCCTGGCTTCACTTTTCTGCACAGTGATGCTCAGGGACAACAGGGGCAACAGGAACCATTCCACAACAGCAGTCCTACAAAGTGAAGCTCTCCTGTGCAATCAGAGCATGCTCCTCCTGCAGGTGAAAGGCACAGAGGCACTGATCCAGCTCAAGGTTGGTGGGGATGGATGAGGTGGACTTCCAGTCAAAGAAGGTCTCTGCTCTGGCAAGGGCTCATGTCAGTAATTAAGGGAGCCAAGAGATTCCTGGATGTTGTACAGAGCCAATACCTCCAGGTCCCACATCCCTTTCCTGAAGGAATGGAGTGAGGACTGCCCCTCCAACCCACACCTGCTTCAGGATCTGGCCCAAAGCCAGAGGCCAAAGGAAGGCCTTCATTCCAAACATACTCAGGGAAAAACTCAAGGTGTAGTGATCATAATGATCTACAGAAAATTCAAGTCAACCTTGACACCTCTTGGTGTCTTGGGCATGGCCTGTCCCCCCAGCTGGGTTTTAAGTGGGAGGTGGAAATCACACAGCCAAGTCAAAATGATCTAGGTTTCCATTTGCAAGAGGCAGACGTATTTCTTGGGAGTGTTGGGCCAGCATGAAACCAGCACTGCCGCCAAGAATTTGCTAACAATTCCTTGGAACTTCCCATCTGTTCCGGCAGGATTTATTGCTTCCCATAAACCCTGCTCCCACTTGGCAAAGCTGCTCCCAGACCTCTCCAGGTCCCAGATATGCCAGGACATCCCCAGAGCTGCCGGATGAGGGGACTAGAGGGGACCTGCCACTGTATGGAGCAGCACCCAGCACTGCCATGTCCCTGTGGACATAGTGGATTTGCTGCCAGCTAAAACAGTTAACCCAGACCCCCTTGCTTGTACCTTCCCAGTAAGTATGACCCTCCATCCCACTGCCCACACAGCTTCTCCCAGAGCACTACCTGACTCGCAGGGACCCTCATGAGCCACGGTGAGGTTGGCATTGGGGTGGGCACGGGCAACCTCCAGGAACCTGCAGATCTGGGAGTAGGTTTTGCCATCAGAGCCACAGAGGGCCAGGTGGGAAAGGCAGACACACTGGGGCTCAGGCACCTCTCCATGCCGCAGATCCCCTGTGTCCAGCCGGCACTCCAGGTGCTCCCCACACTTGCCATAGAAGTGGTTGGTGTTGTCCAGGTCACAGATCTGTCCCTCCAGATTGGCACACTCCCAGCAGCAGTCACAGGCATCCTGCACTGTGCCAGCCAGGCACCCCCGCGGCACTGGGCACTCCTCCGGCCTGCACTCAGCACAGCCCTCCCCTTCCTCCAGCAGCCGCTGCCAGCCTCGCTGGAGATAGTCAGAGGCGCTGGGAAAAGCCTGGCTGAAGTGGAGTGAAGCCCAGTGCAAGGAAAGCAAGGAAAGCATGAGGCAAGAGGAGCTCAGGGTCTTGGCTTCAGACATCCTTGTGGCA
Organism: Corythornis vintsioides; assembly: GCA_025447755.1. NCBI lineage: Eukaryota > Metazoa > Chordata > Aves > Coraciiformes > Alcedinidae > Corythornis > Corythornis vintsioides. Next base: position 5,161 of record JAOEGS010008961.1, on the reverse strand, counting down.
GCTCCTCTAACCTGGTCCCACCAGGGACAGGGATCTCCGGCACTGCTCTGGCCTCCGTGGTTAGATCCAAGAAGCCATCCTGGCATGTGAGGAGAGAGGATGTGTGTTACCAGTGCAGGAAGAATATCCCACCCCTCTGGCTCCCAGCTGGCATGCCCTGAGCATCAGCACTGCATGATGCACAGGGAGGGGTATGTCCCAGCCCCTCTCACCCCTAGCCTCTTTGCCATGTCCCTCCTACCCTGGGGCTCCCCAGACAGCTCCTACCCCCAAGATGCTAGGCATCCTCCAGTGGGAGGGGGTTGTTGTCCCCAGACCCACCAGGTTTCACCCTTCTTCCTTGGCAGCCCAGCAGTCATACCCCAGCCTGATCTGGTCCCACTATGGCCTGGGGACCCACAGGGCTGGCAGGGGCTTGACAGGCTGCTCTACATTGTCATGGTTCAGCTGGCTTGTAGCCTGCTTCTTGTCTCCTCTCAAAAAGCCATTCTCAAGCTAGACATCCCTTTCCTTTCTCCATTGCTTTACAAGAGTCATGAGCCCTTTTTTCCTCTCTCATCATCCAGACAAGAGCAGTGAAGCAGCTTATCCTGCAGACAAGGGGCTCCTTCAGTGCTGGAGGCAGCCAGACAAGAGGAGCTGAGCCAGGAGATGCTCGCCTGGCTTTTGTCCTCCTTCCCTCCCTGCACTGTAACCCCTCTTTTTAGACACCACCCACCTGTGCAGCAGAAGAAATACCCCACCCCAAGAAAGTTCTGTGACCCTCTCAGTTATCAGACAAGCAACCAAGGTTGAACTCAAGGGAACTCAGCACACAAATGGGCAGTGGACTGATAGCAAGTCCAGAGTGGTCAGCCTGTATCAACACAGCAGGGTTCCTGTCCCCAGACCCCCAGACTGCATTTCTTCCCACACCCTGCCCAAGGAATGACCTACCCCAGGCTTTCCATCTCTGCTAGGGACACACATGGGATTTCAGAGCCTGTCCCCAGAGGGGTGATGAAGAATCAGACCCCTTTTCAAATGCCCCCAGCCCCCATCTCCACCCTGTCTGCCTTCCCTGAGATTGAGTAAAATTATGGTCCTCTACTGCAGGGCCATCCAGGATCAGGAAGTGGGTCTGGGAAGGGGACCTGGACAGGCCCACCCAGCTGCTCTAAAAACAGCACCAACGGGCAGGCTGCACCTCTTCAGCTGCACACCATAGCCCCCTCCCACTCTCCGGGACTAAGGCAGCCCAGAGTATATAGGTTGCACACACATGCACCACCTGGATGACAAACTGTTTTTACCCATTTACCGAAAACCACTGAGCACCCCAAGGGTGGAAAGGGGAAAGGGGTCCTGGTGGCAGAGCCCCCCAACCCTCCCTACCCTGGGCTGTGACTCAAGGCTCCAGCCTCTGATGGATGTTAGGGGCCAGGGAAGGGGAGGGATAACTGAAAAGTTGGTATCTCCCCAAGTCGGGAGCGGAGGAGCTGGGGTTCCTGGCTGAGTCCTTAGAAGGGTCTCTCGGGAGCAACCCCTCTGTAAGCCGCCACTTACCGGAGGTGCCGGTGCCGGTGCCGTCAGTTACAGGGGGCCGCAGGCGGGCGAGCAGTCGCGGGTGTGCAGTGGCCGTGGCGCCGGGGCTGCTGGCCCCCGGCTTCTCCGGCACCCGACGTGATGTCAGCGAAACGTGAGTCCCCCCGCCCCTCTCCGGGCCTGCGGCCCATCCCTGGACCTGGACCCGGCACCCCTTCCCTGCCGGGGCCTCGCCACCTACTGCACCCCAGTACCGGGACTCTTCCACTCTGTCCCCTCGACACGAGCACCTCTTTGCAGGATCCGACATTGAGGTCACCCCAAGCTGTGTGTCAGGAACTGGACTGATGCTTAGCTGCACCCATGGGGCAGGAGGGCACCAGGATGTGGTACAGAGACCAACTTTATAAGGGTCTGTGAAGACAAGGGGGTAAGAGGGAGAAAGCTGGGGCTGGACAAAAGCATCTCTAAACCTGTAATTTGTGTGGGAAACACTGAGCAGCTGCTGTAATTGAACAGGGGGATAATTTCTGGGAGATGTCTGTGCTCACCCCAACCAAGAAGCCAGGTGTATGAAGGGAGTACTGGGGTGCAAACCTTGGGGGGCATTACCTTGATTGGAATGGAGCTGTCTGAAGCAGTGGTGGGGCTGCTCCATGTCATGGCAGTGGAAAACCTACAAGCACAGGGCTCTAGAGCCCCCCAGCAAACTGCCTCATTGCTTTCTGCCTCCATTTCCCTGTTTCCAAGGAGCAGGAGACCCAGCCTGCTTTTGCAGCACAAACACACCATGGATTTGTATCTTGCTCCCACTGCTGTGCTGTGGGGAACCCACATCTTGGTCTCCTCCTCCAGGCTAGAAATTTGTGGGATTTGCTTCCTCAGTGAAGCTCAGGAACCATCAGAAGATCTAGTTTCCCTTGCCACACTGCAAAAATCTGCTTTTGCTTTCCCTCCTGCAAATTTTTTCCAGGTTCTGGGGCTTTCACTTGGTCACATTGTGAATCCAGCCACAGCTAACACCAGAAAACACGCCAGGCATCAGCCCCCCTAAATATACCTTTACCAGCCAATACATCCCCCACCCCGCTCCCCCTTGGTCACCACAGATGGAGATTTCCTGCCGGCTCTGCCTCAGCCTCACATCCCGCTTCCCCTCCGCGGCCCCCAGCCCCTTGGCTCAGGGCTGCCTCCCTGCCCAGTTCCCCTCACCCGGCCCATCGAGTACAATCCCAGCGTGCTGCAGGGTTTTGGGCCCCACATCCATGACTTGCTGAGCAGCTGAGGCTGCAGCTGTTTCAGGAGTAGGGAAAAAAGTCAGGAGGGGCTGAGGTTTTCCTACAGGCATGCCAGAGCTGGTTCAGAGCCTGAGCAAAAGGAGGACAGGTTGAAGATGATCCAGCCAGGGGTGCTGAGCTTCCTAGGCTGTCCCCACCAGGTCTCACTTCCCTGCCTTGGAACAAAACATTACGTGTGCATTCAGGTGTCCCTGCACTAAGCACACCCTCGCCTATCTCTGCTCTGCACAGCATGCAAAGGAGTGTGGTATGCCTGGCCTCAAATGCCACCTCCAGCCCACAAAGCTGCTGCCTGACACAGAAATAGAACCAGCATTTAAACCCAGGCACCACTGAAAAGTGAGGCCAGCAATGGTCCCTGGTTATTTGTTTCACTGGCCAGAGGTCAATGGGGAACAGGCCCACAGACAAGGGCCCCAGCCCTGATTCCTTCTTCCATGTGCCATGGCATGGGTACCTGGCATGTCTCTGTTCCCACAGCCTTGAGGTGGCTGGAATCATCCAAGCATCATGCATCATCTACCATTTGTGAGGTATCCATCTCCTGATAGATACTCCCTGACCAGAGATTAAATCAAACCACAGATCCAAGCAGGGAAATCTCCAGCCACAGTGCAACACATCTCAGCACCTGGAAGCCATAGGCAGCTCAGCTCAACAAGATAGAGCTCAAACCTGGCAGGTAATTAAAGTTCCTGCTTAATGAGTCTATTGAATGTGTTAATAAATAGTAGCAGATATGAATGAGGGGTGGAAGATCTAACTTGTGCTTAACAAGGAGTTGTGCTCAGTCACACATCAATTCAAGCAGTGTGGGCCCTGGCTGCTCCCAGAACTTTCAGCTCCAGTTGCTGGAAGCAGATCTGGGAGGAAAAGGATGGTCACAGCATCACGCAAACTGACACAAGGGTAAATCACATTCCTGGCTCCCTGTCCATGCTGGCCAGTTATCCCTCTGTTCTCCTCACTTGCGCTGAGCCCAGTGCAACTCCTGAAATTGGGCTTTGAAGGTGCAGTGAGTCTCAAGCACCAAAGCCCCTTCCTCCCTCTATGGCAGGTTGCTCCCCATCACCACTTACCCCACTGTGATGGTCCCACTGAAGCCAAGAGTTTGTGAATGCTCCTGGCAGACCCACAGCCATGTCATCCCTTCAGAGTTTCATCATCAGGATATGCCCCTGATGGCCTAACTGTATTGGCCAGTCTGGGGTGCCCCACTGACCCCCCATGGCCTTGGGCTGATCTCCTAGACCATCCCAAGAGGATATGGGGATTACAGCAGATGAGGCCAAGGTTAAAAAACTCACCCTGCAAAAAAAAAACAAACCAACCCTGAGCCAAGTGACTCAATCCGCATCACAGTAGGGAGGACTGGCAAGTGTCGTTGGGGCTGGCAGGGACCAGAATGCGGGTTATCTCACAGCAGAAGCAAATGTCACCAGGCTGTGCTGAGATTTGGCACACTGCTGGTACACTGCCTGGGTCAGTGGAAGTCTCATTCTGATAATAAACTAAATCTCCCTCATTTCACCTCAAACCTGCTTTTCCTTTCAATTTCCTACCATTTGGAGCAGCCTGACATAGCCAGGATCCAGCCATCCCACTTCAAGGCCACGTGGCTGTCAGGGGTCCCAGGCAAATCCTAGGGGTCTGACTCAGTGACAAGGGATAGTTGGTAGCACACAGATACCCCTTACTTGTGTACCAGGCAGTACCTGCACTGGGAAGCAGCCAAGCTCAGCTTTTTCCAGTCTCTTCTAAAGCAAATCCCTCCCTAAAACACACCCATAAGCAAATTCTTAGAGAAACAGTTGCAGCTGTGAGGGGGAAGGACACAGAGGACTCTCAGGTAGGCCCAGAGCAGCAAGGCACGGGATGCTTCAGTTCCCAGGCTGGAGGCTGCCAGACCGGTGGCTTGGCAGGACTGGATGCAGCTCAGCTCCTTCCCTGCAGGAATTCCCCTGCTTTCACTGGGGTTTTTCCACCAGCCCCATCCAAGAAGCAGTTCTTATAACCCGGCACCAGAAACCAAACGGGCAGCGGGGGCTTCAGTCCAAGGGATGCCCATTCTCTGCTTGCCCAACGCCCAGGATGACACGGCCATGCCAACTTTGACACCTTGGGGCCGAGACAGTGCAGTTCCCACCATCCCGTGACATGCCAGGCTACCCCCGCCCCCCTGATCCCGCAGTAAATAGTAGCACCCCCTAAATGTTGTTACTGCCCACAGCCACTGCATGACGTCCCGCCACCCACCCCCCCCCCCCCCCCCCCCCCCGCCCCCAACCACCCCCCACCCAGGGACCTCAGGACCGGCCCCCCCTAGCACCACGCTACCC
>JAOEGS010008956.1:0-25766 GCA_025447755.1 Corythornis vintsioides | reverse complement strand
ACACAATTACAAAAGAATAAAAGAAAAAATCACTATAAAAAAAAAAAAAAAAAAAAAAAATAACAGAACAAAATGGGTTCCTGAAGTAATTTAAACATTACTACTCCACGACTAGAGGGAAAGGTCAAAATTTAAGTAAGCTGAAAGGAACATGAATGGCAAAATAAAACGCAGGAACAAAAAGATGAAAAGCCGAAGCGGAATGACTCTGCAAACAGGAGATGAAGCACGCATGCTTTGGGCCACTCTGACTTCCATGCCCGCACTGGGGAAGGGAGAGACGCAGGGAGGACGGTTTTTGGTAAAGAGGGTTAAAAAAAGGGGTAGGAGAGGAGGTGTCCATCTAAATGGGTTGGGTTGTTACCTTCGGTGTTGGTGCTGCTGCTGCTGTATATATTTCGCAGGCTACCAACACGGTTTAGTTTCCAAGCTTTGCGTTTGGCTGCGTCCAGAGAGCAGAAAGGGGAGAGAAAAAAATAAGAGAATAAAAATAACGAAAAAGGAGGAAAAAACCCCAAACAAACCATAAAATGAAAAAGGGGAAAAAAGAAACATCAAAATAGCATGTGAAGTAAAATACAAGCACAAGCCTGTTAACACACGAAGAGCTAGAGACAGAAAATGCACACGGGACTATACAGCCTCTCCAATCCACAGAAAGCCTCTGATTTTGAGTGTGTTTTTTTCAAGTCTCTACAACATGACATGATTTGACAAGATTAAATGGATCTGCTGTTGGAATCGACAAAAACAGACCAGCAGAAGTAAAACAAATGCAGGAAGGATTTGTACAGAGGATACAGGACTAGATAAAGCAGCTACTGTAAAATGTGATTTAATTAATAACAAAACAGAGCCAGCCAAGAGCTGCTCTGCCTTGAGCCTGAACTGATAACTTGGTGCCTGTAGTTCACCTTTAAATCACCTTTTTACACCATTACATCTTACCTCAGCTTCTAAAGGTGATGATGTAATGGCCTGAAATCCTTGTAACAACAAAGCCTGTTATTTGTGGCGCTGAGCTTGGAGGCATTATTTAGTTATTTTGAAGAGCATCAAGCAGACATTGATGCAATTGATGTTCATGGACCTCCTCCCTCCTCCCCAGGCACATCACTGCAGCATAAGAATGTTTATTTGGGAAGAGAAAAAAATGGTACTCTTTTAGCACCACCTGCCTTACTAAAATTTCCCAAACTTAGAGATTTTCTGAGTTCCCCGCTGCATTTTTATAATTAGCAGAAAACACTGCTAAGAAGTACTCCACTGCTGCCCTTGTTAGCAGAAAGAACATTTTCACATTCTTTAAAATCGTCATGTTTTGCCTCAAGAGTGAATTCACAGCATGAGAAATGCGTTCAATCAACAAGATGTTTAGCTTGAGTTTCATCAGAAAGGAGCTGTGTAAAACCTCTGAGTACACCATGGCACTGCTGGCACCTCTCAATGACTAAAATTAGAGATGCCCCCTCCCCTTCACCCATGGATGTCCCCCGCATCTGGGGAAGGAACCATGTATCTGCTGAAAGTGTCATCTCTACAGGCTTTCTAGCCACCATGTTAACTCACCCAGGCAAGAAATAATAATACAGCACTGCTGGGCATGCAACTATTTAGAACAATCTGTTTTACAGGAGCAGTGAAGAGATCTTAGGGGTCAGTTACAAATGGAAAAGCATCCAGACCTCCTCCTGAGCTGCCTTTCTCAGCAGGTCACCCAGCTCTCCTGCCTACAGACAGCGGAGAGCTTTGAATTTGGAACTGAGACTCTGACAAAGGACAGAATCAGCAACATTAATTATGATTAATTTATAAGATGGAAAAGTGTTAATTCAGTATAGAGTCTGTTATGAAGAAACTCGTATGGTAAATCTGGAGTAAGACCATTCTCCCCTTCGCCAAAGACGCTCCTCACCCTTTAGAATGACATGAACATGGCACAACATAGCAAGTACTGTGATACAATGTTAATTGGAAATTTTATCGTCTATATTTATGAGATAACTTTTTTAGTGTCCCACAAACCTCAGACGAAATGGCTGCTTCAACAGAAAAAGGAACAGTGACGTGAAGTCATTGTGACCTTTAACAAAAAGCTTGATTTTCAGCCAAGAAGCTAAGGTTGGAAGAGAAATGCCTCAACACTTCAGACTGGTAAGCTCCATAGTGTTTTAATAAAGCTATCTTTATGGCATTAATGTCACTCAAAAGGAGGACTGGGTGTCTGAGTGACATCTTTTAGAAAGCATCTCACTGAAATGCAAACAGATGTTAGCTGGAAAGCTAAGTTAGATCTACCTGAAAATTACAAGTTCATCATATCTAAAAATATCTTAATTGGGTGCATCCTTCAATGTGAAAAAAATTACTCAGTTTTAAGACCTGTTTAACAAGTCCCATCATCTACAGAGACACAATTTCCCAGCAGAAAACTTGTTTTTTCTGAAAAACATTTACATATAAATAGGCAAGATCGAGGTTTGGCACCCCTCAGAAAGGGAAGATGTCTCCAGTACAAAGACCCTTTCCCAGTCCCTTTTCATTTTTCACACTTTAATGGCACGTTAGACTATGGCCATATGAGCAGGAAGGGAACTTGCAGCCTGCTTTTCTATTAACCTATTGATGAAATAATCCATTTTAATGTGTTAAGTGTCATGCCTTCTTTTTTTTCTTCTCTTTAAACAAATGGGCTTTGCAGTGATGCTGAGGTCCCAGTACTTCCAAGTGCGTCCTTTAGCATTGATTAGGCTCCAGTCTGCTTCCTTGCAGGGCTCTGCTGGCTTTGAGGATTCGCTATTACCAGCAGCAGGGTTTGGGCACTGCCAAGTGCAGCCTCTGCAGGGTGATTGATGTGTGTGTGGACACCAGGGCCTGGCTTAACCATCCTACCCTGCGTGCCTTCAAAATTACATCCTGTCTGCACAGTTTTGTTGCCTACCAACAAGGCCTTGTCATTATTTGCCTGGATTGTCTTTGACTTATTTCTCAGGATATTCAGGCTGTCTGGCCTGGGCTCATTTGCTGGTTCAAAAGTTAATTCAACAAATGCTCTTGTTGTCAACTCTGGATCTATTGATCTATCTACGCTTAAATAAACAAACCCCAACTGGTTTCCAATAAAAAGCTAGAAGAAACACTTAATTCCATTATTTAACAGCAAACAAAGCTCCCTAATTAGAAATACCTTTAAGGTAGACTGATTTGAAGTGTTTTCTGGAAGCCACCAAGAAGTGTCTCTAACTGAAGACCTTACAAAAACCCAGATAAACACCTGTTTCAAACATCAGATACCTGGAATGAAGTTCACTATTTCCCAGAAGACACCTGGTATTTAATTTAGCTTGTACTGAAGCCACAACTAGTATTCTGCCTAGTATGTTGTGCTACCACAATCTGAATGACTAACGGCTTTTAATAATGCTTCAAGAAAATATTTTATTCACTTTGACACTTGCCCTGATCTCTGGCTTCACTGCTGACAGGAAAACAACACCTCGCAGCAATCAAAGGAGTTCCCCATATCCCGAGCAGTGTGTGGACATGGTGTAGCAGTGCAGGTTCTGCTCTTATCCAAGCTCATTAACTCCAGAAATTCAGATTGCTAAGATTAAACTCCTATCTTCACCAGGCAAATTAATTTGTGCATCTGAATGCTCAATCTGGAACAGCACAAGAAGTCATTATCTGTCACCTAATGGCACAGAGCTTGCCTTCTTAACAACCCTGCAAAACAACACTGGGATGGCTGTAACCTTCAACTTGACACCAGCCATCATCCAGCCATTCCTCCCACAGGAAGAGATCACAGTGCACCCAACCATGGAAGCTTTGGTTCTCAGAGGCTGAGATTTTTAAAAAAAATTTTATTATTTTTCTTTTTAAGATGAAGGGCAAAAGTGATTTAATAGAATCATAGAATGGTTTGGGTTGGGACCTTCACAGCTCATGTAATCAAACTCCCCTGCAGTGAGCAGGGACATCTGCAACTAGAGCAGGTTTCTCACAGCCCCATCCAACCTCACCAGGAATGGTTCCAGGGATGGGGCACTGACCGCCTCTCTGGGCAACCTGGGCCACCGTCTCTCATCACCTTCAGTATCAAAAATATCTTCCTTCTCTCTAGTCTAAATCTCCCTCTGTGTTTAAAACCACCACCCCTTGTCCTGCACAACAGGCCCTGCTAAAAAGTCTGTTCCTTCAAGTATTGAAAGTACCGACAAGAAAGTTGAAAAACATGACAAGCAGTAACAAAACTGTCCTGCTTCACCAGCCACATGAGAACAGTACATCTTTCAGATCTACATAGTGGACCTTTAAAAACCTATACAAATCTGGAAGAGTCTACTATGATGGCTTTCCTATGGAGAAGCTTAACAAACTGCTTAAACACAATTTAGGACTCTTGTGATTTGATTTGATTTGATTTGAAGAAATTCTCTAGACTGGATGTTGCAAGCGAAGAGCATATATGCTGTATGTAAAATTTTCTTGTTTATATATTTTAAATGTGTACATCAAAGTGAGAATAGGTATGTCAGTGTATGAAGAAAAAAACTAGGTTCTAGGTGTAATCTCTTGTTAAGATACAGAGTAAAAGGAATGTTAATCACTGAATTACCATATATCTTGGTATTTGTGCACAACTTTAAATCTGTAACAAAATGTTAACAAAAAAAATATTTGAAGACAGAATTTTTGTGTTTGACTTTGAGAGGGATACTATTTATTCTGTGTTAAATAATCTACTTCTTCTTACTCATTTTGATTAGGTGGAATTTATATTAAATACCTTTAGAAATAATACCCCTCTATTTCTAAAAGCAATAGATGATTTCAGAAAGCACATTCAGCCATGTGTGATCTGAGGATACATCTGCTTGAGACCTGTGAAGTTCTCTAAGGATGCTTAAGACAACATACTTAGCAAAACATCAGGTTAACCCCCTTCATCTTGCTCAAAATCAGTTCTTTGCACATTTGGAGAAGCAGAAATTTCATTTTATTCTTTGGAGAGCCATAATATGTACAGTCTCACCCTAAAAGTCTTTCTCCACTGCTACTGGAGAAACTACAGATGCATTTGTGTCACTGCTGGGTTCCGTGTGACAGAGTTCTTTGTTGATTAGATAAATAGTCCTCAGATAGCTGATTAAAAAATGATGTAGCCGTTAGGTTGTGTGTCCAAGCCTTGTCAGCCATGTTGGATGTTAAAGTGTGCATGAATTACATCCCTGGAGTGTGCTGAACAGTGCTGATTAAATGAGGCACGCCACAGCCCTCAGCATCAATTATCAGAAATAATAGGATCTTTTCACCTACGCTGGAGGAAGGGGGCTGGGGCTGGAGTCAGTGCCACTCGCTTCTCAGAGCGTCTCAGCACCGGCCTCCGTGCAGAACAGCACTGGCCCTTTACCTAGGGATGGCTGTTTGTTTATTCTTATTGTGCAACAATTAAAGACTGAGGAGATATAGGAGGAAAAATCTACTCCCATTGCATGGCCAGGGGCACATTTTTCATGTGTGTTGTATATTGTTCATGTTACCTGTGTAACATCTATCTAGAAAAACAGGAGTGTATGAGAGGCAAACTTGAGTATCAGAGGAGTATTTAAGGAAAAACTCTGGGACCATCTAGTTGCCACCCTATTGGGGAAAGGATTCTGCCCTTCAGTCCTCCTCCTGCTCTTTTTCAACTCACTCTGCACCACACATGGTTTCATCGGGGCTGTAAAATGGCGTGTTGGGGATTTTCCTTTCAACGGCGATTTGCTCAACAGGACCATGCTCCTCCAAGAAAAGCCTTGAAATTATCTCATTAAGCAACCCAGAAGCATCTTATACCATGTAAACTTGTTTTAGTGACTGTGGAGGGGCTTGACAATGTTTTACCCTATGTGGAAGCAGCAATGACAAAAAATTCCTCAAAAAGGGATAAAAAAAAGAGCAGGCATATCTAATATGTGACATTTACAAAGCAAAATAATCTGGATACATCACATTTCTAATCTAACTAACATTTTGAAATTAAAAACCCCAAACACATAGTGCAAGGGTTTCATCAATATGTATATTACTTTTCTGTAATTCCCAATAAATGAACATAACACATCTATTAAACCAGATTTCCAAATCAAGACACCTTTAAAGACTTGAATGTGACTCTAAAGTTTAGAAACATTTCTGTTTAATGCATTGGTGACAAAAGGACATATATCACAGAATGTTAGGGATTGGAAGTGACCTAGAAGATCATCTAGTCCAATCCCCCTGCCAGAGCAGGATCACCTAGACTAAGTCACCCAGGAACAGATCCAGGCAGGTCTTGAATGTCTCCAGAGAAGGACACTCCACAACCTCCCTGGGCAGTCCATTCCAGAGCTCCATCACCCTCACTGTGAAAAAGTTTTTCCTTGTGTTGACCCTAAACCTCTTGTGCTCTAATCTAACTTACTCCCACTGCCTCTTGTCCTGTCATTGGATGACATTGAGAAGAGTCATATCCCAACTGACCAAAAAAATGGGGCTGAAATATAAAAGATTTAACTACTGCCAGTTATTTGATATGGAACCATCCCTTATTACATCCTTTTTGCACACCAGAACACTCAGAAAAACAAGCCACTGGTCATCAAAGGAAATGACTAATGACTTAGAGACTAAAAAAGCTGCCCAACCCAAACACAAGTAAAACTTCATGTCTGATACAAAATAGTGCCTCCCTTCCAGAGACAAATCCTTTCCAGTGCTCGTTTTTAAACCCATGAAACACTCTAAAAGTAATACTTCAAATCACATTAATAGTTAACTACATTTGGCTTAGATTCAGCTTTGAGTATTTCAAATGAAGGAGAAAAATGAAAACACATTCTTATTTCTACTCATGACAGGGAAAAAAAGTTGTTTTAATTAAACATTTCTAAAAACTGTTTTTAATTTTTTGTTTCTCCTGTAAGATTTGTCCATTGAAAACCTAGCAGTAGGTAAAGGACCCACTAAACTCTTTCAGTGCATTTCCAATACACTATAAACATAAAAGATTCAAATCGACAAAAGTAAATGTTAATTGGAAACATTTTTCTCAGTTTTTCATTATCTGAAGCAGAAAATTATGGGTCTTTTATACACACACAAAAATCCTTTTCAACCACCTAGAAAAATTGTCTTTTAATAAAAGCTTTAAATTATACTATCATATTTCAAAGGCAACGAACAGTTAAAGCAGCTAATCAAAGGTATAATTATTTAATGACTACTACTCATGCTATCTAACAGGGCTGTAATTGCTTGGCTGTGATCACTAGACCACCAGCTTCAATACTGGAAAACAAGTGCTTTGCTTGTAGCATTTGATCGACCAATTTCTAAGGTTAGTTTCTCCAATTGGGCTGACTTCACAAGGCTAAATTATTATGGAATTAGAGAACCAGTCTGTCACCCTGCTTCCACCTATTTTTTTTGTATGCTTTTGTACTAAAAAAACAACAAACTGAAGAGGAAAATAAAATATTTCCCTGGCAAAATACAATTTGTAAAAAAAATTTTTTTTTTCACTTCTAATGCCACATGACAGTCTCCTGTAAACCCCAGATGACTACACTCTAGTAACTCAAATGTAAAAAACCCCATGTGCTCATTGAAAATGAGATTTTTACCTTAATTGCATTTAACTATTTGTTGTACATATTAATCTACTCCAGATAGGAGGAGTGGTTTGTAAACAGACCTTCTGACTCTGTTCCCTTGCTTATATAATCTCTTTTACACTGGAAATACAAGAAAAATAGCAGAGCAGCACCATGTATTAGTTACCAGAGCTATCCAGTAGCTAAGCAAGGGCACAGTGCATGTTGGCTTATTTTTTTGTTTAGTAACAAAGCACTTGTGGAAAAGCAGCTTGTGTCATTACAGATCATCATCAAACACCAAACAGGACCTGCTGCTATTATACTTCTTTGGAGTTACTAAATTATTTTCTTTTTTTTTTGCTACACAATTAGATTTGTTACAAGATATTGGGCCCTCTGGAATTTCAAAGATATTTGAATTCCTCTACAGTTACCTAGTCAACATCTTGATTTCAAGATCAGTAGTATATTTGTCATTAGTATCACCAGAGCTCAGGTGACAACCACCACCTGGGATGCCGCTCAAAACCAGGCATGGTGAGGTAGCACCCTTCTCAACTCAGCACTTTGCAGCTAAATTTGACTCTGGGATCAAAGGGGACACTGCCTGAGACTTGTTCACATCTCTATACCTGGCTGGAGTGACATTTGTGACAACAAACCCTGTTCAGATGTGACATCAGAACCACCTGGCTTCTGAGATCCTTATGGGCCAGGCTATCATTAGACAGTGTAAAAATCACCACTGCTAAAATCAAGTCAATAAATTTCAAAGCAGAGCAAGAAAAGCATCGCATGTGATGGCTGAAGAGGAAATGGAGGGTGGGGGAAGCCTCTGGGACCCAAAGGAGAGGAAGATCAGAGGAGCCAGAGTGGGACATAAAAGTGATGTGTGTTACTCACCACTAGCCTTCGTTCTTTCTGCTGTTTAGACACGGTGTTAACTCAGAGACAACACTTCCTTGCTTACCCTGCAGAGAACCACTACTTTTATGGCAGGATGGATTTACTCTTGTTTCGGACCATCAGGTCCATCCGTGTGTAGGGAGGTGACAATCTTGCCCATTACAGGTTGATAAACAAGGAGCACTCCCAGCCATTAACCAAAGACACCCTGTTCTGAACCCTTCTCTGTCTGAACAAAAAGCAGCCACATTTAGTTGATCACATGAGAAATTCCCATCAAGAAAACAGTTACAAAACAAAAGAACTTTTTCTGCTCAAATGGGCTATATTCTCAATGCTCACTTTTAAAAGATACACTCAGTGCGGGCATCTTGAAATTTACCAAGTATCTGGACAACGCTTCTTCACAAAAATTCTTTTCCAATATATATATTAAGATGTCAGAATGGAAATACCTCAAACTAAAAATGAAATACACTACAATAAAGTAGTACTGCTAGGCTGAATTAAAGCCAAAAACAGGATGATTGTTTTCTCATGTGGTAGAAACCCCATAATGTGTTTGAAGAGAACAAGTATTTATGTAGTAATGATCAATGTTCTTCACAGCAACTTCACAGGTATCAGGGAACCCCAATATTGCTGTAATTTGTACAGTTTTCATTTCCTTGAGATTATGTTTTGTAAATATAGATGATGAAGAGGTAGATTTTCCTGAAGATCTAGGTATGCTGCTGCTTATCCTGGATTTCTTTTCAGCATTTAATGAAATTATCTTAAAATTATAAAACAGACTTCCTGCTACCCTTTTTGTTATTGAAGGAGGCATAGAAGTTGTCTATGGAAGGCTTTTAAGATAGCATAAAGCTAGATTAGGCAAAGATGAAAACTTTGTTAATTACTGCTTTTACATATTCTGAAATTTTAAACAATTATAAAATTGAACAGAAATCAGAATTCCCATTACTACCAACTCCCATGTTTCACACATATTTAATCCGTACCTTCCACATGACTATAAAAGGTAAAGTGAGACTATACAAATAAAATCTTGAATAAAAAGCAGAGCCAGCTACAATTTCACAAGCAGTTTCCTCTTCTGCAAAAGCAGTTGCAGTTGCCCATATCGACTCCTCTAAGGATGATGTGGTACCAAAACTAATTCATAGCCAAGAGAACCTTACTAGAGGATCCAAGCCTTGCTCAACAACATCACCCAGTTCAATAACACCTTGTGCTTCCTCCTTTTAGGAAAGGTTATCCATAAGGCATCTTAGAAAGGGACTTATTTGAAGTGCTTCCATCCTTGGCAAAAACCCACCCCATGATCCAGGCTCATTAAACTGTTTGCCCTGCAGCACGGCAGGCTGTGACAGGCAGGTCTGAGGAGCACACATGCACAAACCTCTGCTTGTTCTTGGGGAATCACGTCCATATGTGAGCAGACACAGCACTACTTTCCACTGCAGCTATAGATAACTGGAATTCTTTGTTAATTTTCATCACTTGTAAAAATAAGCATGAGACAATCTGCCAGCATTTGGTCTTTAATAGTTCACTGCGTTACTCTGCTTGTGGTGTGGATTCCTGTGTTAGAACAGGGATTGCTCACCGGTAGGAATTCTAGTCGGAGAGATTTATTGTGTCAAGGTCTTTCCCTACAAACTACTAAGCCATCTGTAATGATTATTCCTCTATAAAGCTGAATGCTCGTGCTAAAACAGGAAGGTCACCATCTCCCCTTTTGCCTGAGCTTCTACGTCAGCCTGTATCAACAGAGGACTCGCAGTTCCTTCCCTTGTGTTCATTAGAAAACCCAAAGGTGTTGGGTCCTACTTTTCAAGGTGGACAACCCGAGGCACAGGGTTCATTAGAGCTATGAATTAGGTAGAAGCCT
Organism: Corythornis vintsioides; assembly: GCA_025447755.1. NCBI lineage: Eukaryota > Metazoa > Chordata > Aves > Coraciiformes > Alcedinidae > Corythornis > Corythornis vintsioides. The sequence continues at coordinate 15,335 of JAOEGS010008956.1, read as the reverse complement.
ATCCATATCCAGTAGCACACCCACAACATCTGCACTTTGGTGCGCTAGCAGTAAATCTACCAATGGGCATTTTAGGACTCCCCAAAGCTTGCAAAGGTAAATAGCTAGCTCAAAGTGGGCAATGGGACAAATGATTTATAGATTAGCAAACTTCCCAAAGGCACTGCTCAACCAAGGGTTACCTACAGTGACCTACAACAGACCCTAAAGGTCTCTGTCTCTTTGGGTAGGGAGTCTTATCCCAGATCTCTTCCTAGGGAGAAAGGAAGTGTTAAGACTTTTATTTTGAACTTCCAGTGGCTATAGAGAAGTTCTTTCCAACGGCAGTTTTAACATTTTGTCTATATTTGTCAACATTTTGTCAAAGTGCTCTGAGTGACCCTGCTTTAGAGGTCGGGCGAGATGACCAGAGGGCCCTTCCAACCCTTACCATGCTGGGATTCTCCAATTTTAACAGGCTTCACATGCAGGAAGCTCCTGGTACCCATGTTTGTACCAGATGGGGCTCCTCAGATTTACTGAAAGCTGTTCATTTGAATCTAACCAGTGAAAAATGTAAAAAATCACAAGTTGAAGACATTCTTGATATGCTATTACCCAGAATCTGCCCAGATACTATTCTGAACAAATACAACAAGATGAGGGTTAACTTCTCCAGCTGCTCTCACATGAAGGTTATCATTCCTGTAATTTGACTTTTTTTCAAAAGCTATGGTTGCAGAAAATCCCTGGGGAGACACCGTTATTAGCTTCAGAATGAAGAAGTTGGCAAAAAGGAGGATGCAATTTTATATTTGTGTATTTTAAACACGATGTGTTTTGGCTGGGCAGACACAAACCACCCGGCTGCATGGTAAAGCCAAAGCAGGAGGCCTGGCAAATTAAGAAAGTCATGTCTAAGTTGTGGTGCCTTTCACCTCTCAGTAAACCAGTAACAACTGCATCTTGCCTTATAAGAGAATTATTAAATCCTGCTTCTCCATCAGATGCTAGTGTCAAAGGCTTCCTTACCAGCTGAAGCTCAGAGTTGTTAACTATTAAATGGCTAAATGACAATGGCTGTTACTAATCGCTTATTGAATAATGAAAGTGACACAACTGATAAAAGGTTTCAATCCTGGAAAAAAAATGATTTATAGTATTTCACTCTACTGGCACTGTTATTTGTATGACAAATGGTCGGACAGACACCGGTTAATCTCTGCACACCTCCAACTCTGATGTGGCAGCTTCTGCTGGAGCATCCAAATAATCAAGAACCGCTAACAATACAGGCACGCTGTCGTGAGGGGCTGAATGCTGGTATTTTATCAAGGCTGATCCCCAAATCAATTTACGCAATGGATTTTTTTTCCCCCCTCTGGTGAAGGGAGGGAGAGGCTGGAGAGAAAGAGGAGGAGTATCATAAAACCGGGGAGCTGCAGCTTGCAGCGAGGTAGATTGGCCACGCTCCTCTGGCACAGAAATGAAATCATCAATACAATGAAGGCATTAATGATTTCAGAAAGCTCAGTATAGCTTATAGATTCCTCTTGATGGCAAAAGCCAAAATGCAGCATCATACAGAGCTGTCAAAAGCTCTACGTCGTGGCGCAATATCGCACTGCCTGCTACGTACCACAAATCCCACTTTCTCCTCAGCTGGGGGAGGGATGCAGCTGCTCTTGAGGCAGCATGAGGCAGGATTCCCCCCACCCCCCAAGAAATGAGTGGAGCTTTATATTTACAAGCAGTCCATCAACAGCAGTTTTGTCTCATTGGTTCTAACAGTATCATCCTACTACCTACAGAAGTCAAACCTATTTTATCAAGCCAGTCTTTCAGAAGCAGCAAACCCCTCACAGTGCTGAGCAGCCCAGAGTTCGCCTTCTCTTGTGTTTTCACCTTTACACCCCAAATGTATAATTTTCCTTGTTTAAAAAAAATAATGCCCACGTAGTTAATGAAAAAAAGTCTCAAGGAAAGTAAAACCCCATGCAACGGGAAAATAGAAGCATTTTGATTTTGCCAATTGATCTTTCCATTCAGGTGATGCAGTTAGAGTAAGATGTACCTCACTGTAGCTCAAACCTTGCAAATTATTAACTAAAACCCCAACAAAATCCAGTTATATTTACAAGCAGGTTCACATACAATAGTGGCAGTAAGATAACTTACTTCCTCACCTCATTTTGCTGTTGAAAAGTTAAATTTAAAATAAATGACATAACACAATCCGACGGAACCACAATAAAAAACAGCTTTTACATGAATGCCAAAGGGTCAAGCAGTCCCATCATATTTAAAGGTTACACAATACTTGAAGGTCCCATTTAGATTACAGCCTACACAGACCAGTTTTCACTTGGTTCTCCATTATTTGCATATTACAGGCCTTCACAAAGTTGCCAGTACGTTTAGGATGAGGGATGCCAATGGTAACTTATTTTGTATTAACCTCCTGTAATGTATTAATCTCAACACAAGCCAGCACTGTGCAATCGCAGCCCAGAAGCCAATCACACCCTGGGTTGCATCCAGAGCAGCATGAGCAGCAGGTCAAGGGAGTGGATCCTGCCCCTCTGCTCCCAGTGCTCTGGTGAGACCCCCCTGCAGTGCTGGGTCCAGCTCTGGCATATTCAGCACAGGAGAGACAGGGACCTGTTGGAGCAGGGGCAGAGGAGGCCACAGAGAAGATCCAAGGGCTGGAACTTCTCTGCTGTGAGGCCAGGCTGAGAGAGTTGGGGTTGTTCAGCCCGGAGAAGACTCTAGGGAGACCCTACTGCAGCCTTTCAGTACTTAAGGGGACCTATTAGAAAGATGGGGACAGACTTTTAGTGGGGCCTGTTGTGACAGGACAAGGGGTGATGGTTTTACTGTAACAAGTTGCCTAGGGAAGCATTCCAGGCCAGGCTGAATGGGCCTTTGAGCAAACTGGTCTAGTGAAAGGTGTTCAATGCCAGGGGGTTTGGATAGATGACCTTTGAAGACCCCTTCCAACACAACACACTCAAGATCCCCTGTGCTCAAGTGACTAAGAAAACTTCAAGAAACAGCTGTTAAGGTTCAGGTGGCAGAGGCCAGCACAGCGAAAACAAACCAGAAAGAGTGGAAGCTGTGATGGGTCTTCAAAGCAAAGAGCAGCAGCTAATTGCTGATGCAATATAGCAGAGGAAGCCACTGGGAAAGGTGGCCAAGTGAAGGCTGACACAGGGAAAGTGATGGGCTGAGGAAGCGATCATTGTAGCAGCATCTGAATGGAGCTGAATGGGGACCACATTCATCAAGGTCAGGAAAAAAGATGCTGTGGCTTTTGAGATGAGGTGGTGAAAAAGGTCCGTGTCAAAAGAGGAAGACAAGATCATGACTTCAGTGACACTCAAAAAGCTCAAGATGGCATTCATCTAGGTCACAGTGACATGGAAGGGACATAGGGGGTTAGGGAAGCTGGTTACTTGCATGAGGAGATGTGCACACAGTGGTGAGTTTGGACAGAGAATAGAAAGCTTTGGAGAGATGAATCTTTCTGAGGTGGCCATAGAAAGGCAAATGTTCTGCTTGTATGTGCACATGTGAGACTGTTCAGAGAAGAGGAAGAGAAGGGGACCTGACAGAGCAGATGCAGCAAGAATAATTTTCTTCTGAAGGCCTAAAGATACCAGGAGAGGCTGCATTCTCACTAAACAGAAGAAATGAGAATGGAGTATAAAGGTTACTAAACATCACAAGATGCAAGGAAAAAAACCACCCGTACCACCAAACAGCATGTGACTGAAAACAAAACCCAAGGCATTGGGATATCCACATTTTTTCAGTTCTCTGAAACATTCCACTGCTGTTAAGATCCCTTCAAAATTATATGACAGATGATTAGAAAGTTCTTAAGTCAACTTTGTAGTACTCCTGACTGCAGCTAATCTGGTTCTGCAGATATAATTACTACTACTACAACAAATACATGCTGTGGATAATGTTGCATAACTGTTCAGTAGTAGTAAAAATTTTGGGTAAGGTGAATTCTTATTTTTTCCAATTATAGAAAATTTCTTCCTTTTTTGTGAAATCAGGATTCATTATTATAGTCTTTTGTCAATTCATATAATGGATAGAATTTATTTGCTGCTAATAGATTTTATAAATTCCTCTTCTAGAAATTCATCTTCCATCAAACTTATAGACTTCACATTCTACAGACAAACATTTCTTTCTAGCATCTTTAGTTTCCTTTATTAACAATTTACATTTTCTATCTACTGATTCTAATTCATCACCTTCATTATCCTTCCCCTTTGTACCATCTTAAGTGTTTCCTCCTCTTAACCAAAATGCTTTTCAAAATACAAGCATCCTTTTGATGGAGAAATTTCAGTCTTTTACACTTAAATCTTTCCTAAACATTTTCAGTTTATTCCTGTAATTATGTTTAACCTCTCTTCTTACAAAAATTCTCTCACCATTGTTCATGGGTACAGAAAATAACCCTGTTAAAAGCTCTGTGTTTGTGTACATACATGTATAGGTATGAATGAAGAGAACTACGCTGTGTTTGTTCAAGGCAGAGGAATTAGGCTCCCCTGTACACTTTCAACTTTGAGCACATGACCTATTGCTCACATGGAGTGGGACTAACAACATTTAATTATATACTCTGCATATCCCAGGGATGGTATTAGCATGACCCTGCTGTATTCTTCTAGCCCATCAATCAGCTCTCTAAAAGAAAGCAGAGGCTCTCACCCTTCCACACAGAGTTAACGTGCAGGTAGTCACAGTAACTGATGGCAGAGAAAACCCAGGACACGTAATAGCACAAGATGACTGTCAAAACACTGCACAATCAAATATAATAAAGGCTGATGGGTCAGCAGGTTCCTTCTTTTAGTGGGCATATCTGCCTGTGTGCATAAGTTCAGGACTGCTTACTTACCAAAACCATTCAATGGCCTTGGTAAAGAAACTAAGCATGAAAACCCAAGTGAAAGCAGAGTGCTGTCCTAGGAAATACAAAGCCTGCTGATGAGAAAATCAGAGCTACCAACCAGCCACTGATCTGCTGGGTTCCCTCCAGGGTGCTAAAACATGCTCTCCCCAGCTGAGCCCTAATGTTTCAGAGAGAATACAAAATCCTTAAAAATGCCATAACCAATAAAGTCAGCTTCTCCTACTTGGAATGGGAATACTGTACTGGATGTACTAAAAACTGAGGATTTAAGCTATCAGGTTATTGTAACTGGTAAACAGGTGAACCCCACACTACTGATCTAGCACAGACCAGCCTGGAAAGCAGTTTCACCTTAAAAGTGGAGGGGAAATAATGAAATGGATCCCTAAAAACACAGAGCTGAAATGTAAATTGGGATTTGTTGCTAAGTTTTCCTAGTAGAATTCTCAGTGTTTCCCACAGTTTTCATTTCAACCTAGTCAATTTCTCCCACCCCCTTGCAGAAGTGGCTGGATTTATAACTTGTGTCACCATTACAATATGGATGCTGCATGGCCTTTGGCAGTGCCTTTTACTTACATGTAAAAATCTCCATCTCCTTTTTCCCCAAAGCTTTTTAAAAGGAAAAAAAAAAAAAGGAGGTGGGAGGGAGAGATGAAAAATAAAGATATACATATATATATATATATATATTTTCATTTTGGATTTGTCAATCAAAACATCAGGCTTCAGCATATTGCACTGGCTGATGTGTTAGGATGGACTTACAACACTCTGAAAAATGAGTACCTGGTGGGGACCAAGAGCTGGGGATGACAATTCCTAGATGCTGAATGAGGCATTGCCCTTGATATGACAAAATCCTTTCATACCTCACAGGATCTCTGTGACCTACTTGATTCCAGAAGGATAACTGGAACAAACAAGAATCCTCTCCCTTAATGCACCACAGAGTTAAGTTTCTTGTATATTCAACATCCTTCTACAAGCAGGGCCAAAGAACAGAACATTTTCATAAGCAGATCCTCTAAGAGACCAACACACTGGCTCCTGCATTGACTCAAAATAATTTTGGATTTTATTCTGGCTCTGTTCAGGCTCTAGGGACAGTTTATGTCATTCTTTTAATCTTTTTTTTTTTTTTTCAAAAGTATTGTAGGTTAAACTTCGGGCCTAACAACCTTGACAGTGTCCCTTTACATTTTTTGGATGAGCCATTGAGTAGCATTATGACAAATTATGGGACCTGATGATATGTAACAAGAACATCTCTTCCAGTCAAAGGCTGCGGAGGCAATAAAAAGCCTGAAAGAAATATTTCTGGCCAAAAAAAGGGAAACTTTCTCCTCTTCATTAGTACAAGGATAGTGAAATACTTCAATTAACCATGAAGCAGGGTTTCCTTGTATGACTGCATTTCCTTGAAACAGTATGTAGAAAACACAAACTCTTCTGCTTGTGGAACTATAGTGATGCCACATGAAAACCTTTGGAAATCACCTTTTTTAGAGACTAAGTTGACTTTCCATGGTATTTTTTGTACTACTTTGTCATTCTTCATTACAGAAATCATCTGTATGATCTCAACCTTTCAATCGGAGTCAACCCTCCTCTGCCTTTATTGGCAGAAAGCAGCAGCCTGCTGCTGCCTGTGATGCCAACTGCCTGCTGAAGAAGCTGGGGGGGATATTCTGCAGGCGGAGAAGTGGCAGAGTTCATTATTAATAGATCACTTATTATTAAACAGTTCATTATTAATAGATTATTTACAAATATTCTGCATCATCAGCTGTTTGCCTGGGAAGAGCTTTTTAATAACATTCACAAAATAAAATAAAAAAAGATGAGCCACATTGATATCTTTTTTACTAAAGGCATCAGATGATTATTGATATGGCTAAGAAAAAAGCAAACTCCTACTTCTTATCTCCTCAATAGCTACCTCTTTTTATGTTACAATAGCCTTGAACAGAACCTGTACTCTAGCTAGTAGTAAACCAGAGTACTGAACTTAAAATCTTTGGTATAGATAATTTTGCAGAAGCAGATCCTGATGTAGACTTGCTCTTAGGAACTTCAGCCACAACTCACAACCATGCCCTAGAAAATAGTAGAAACTGTAATTACAAAGCTAATTCTTCCTGAAACATTAGGCATTTACCCATCAACTTTACAGATAAGTGCCTGTTCTACTAGTCTACTGTTAACCACAACTGTATTTTATTCTTTTTAAGATCATAGAATTGTTTTGGTTTGAAAAGACCTTTAATATTGAATCCAACCATTAACCCAGCACTGACAGGTCACCACTAAACCATGTCTGCAGCATCACATTTACATTGCTTTGAAACCCCTCCAGGGATGGGGACTCCACCACTGCCCTGGGCAACCTGGGACAGGCCTTGACAACCCTTGCAAGGAAGAAATTGTTCCCCGTGTCTAACCTAAACCTCCCCTGGTGCAATTTGAGGCTGCTTCCTCTTGTTCTATTGCTTGTTCCTTGGGAGAAGAGACCAACCCCACCTGGCTCCAACCTCCTTTCAGGGAGTTGTCAAGCGTGAGGAGATCTCCCCTGAGACTCCTTTTCTCCAGGCTAAACAAGCCAGTTCCCTCAGTCTCTCCTCACAAGACTTGTGCTCTAGATCTCTCACCAGATTTACTGCACTTCTCTGGACACTCTCCAGCCCTTCAATGTCCTTCTTGGAGGAGGGGCCCAAAACTGAACCCAGGATTTGAGATGTGGCCTCCCCATTATTCTAGCACATCCCATTTCTCCATGGGGCACTAAGAGCCTGTTCTAAGCCTTCTAAAGAGAAGTTTACCTTCTTGTGTTAGGGATGAAAAGGTTATAAATAAGCAATGGTGAACTCATTTTAAAACAATCTTTGCCTAGGAAAACAGGTATCTAACTTTAAACAGATAGTCTGAGAGATCCAGAATATAGTTGACAAAACACTAAAAATTACACTGTTTTCACATTCTCATAATAACTATGGATCCTCACACCAGATTTTGTAAGTAATCTGGTGAGTATTCACTTAATTTTGCCTTATTATTAAATACATTAAGCACATATTAAATTATGATTTATTACAATTAGGTTTGTGCTAATTTAATTAAACACCGAGGCCTCTTAAGTACTTTATGAAATGCAGGTACAGTGCCCGGCAAGTGGGGATTTTCTAAAAACAATTATTCAGGAATCCTTGGTGATAGTTTGAAGACCTACCACTGAGGAGTGCTGGGTTTTAGGATGAAACTGTACACATTTGTTATTTACAATAAATCCGTGAAATCTCTCATTCAAGGCTCATGACTAAAGAAATACTATGTATTTAAACAGACTTGAACTCTCACAGCATTGCTTCTAAAAAGCACATTCCTGTCAAAATATTGTCTTCAACCTCTGTAATTACCTTTAGTATTTTATATATGGTTCCACTGGTGCCTATTTAATAAGTCATTATGTAATTAAATGTTTTACTTGTTGTGAGATCCCATGAGCAGAGTTAAACAAGGAACATGAGAAAAATATAAGTATCTTTGGGCTCAGCTACATTGTACTGGTAACTCTCCAGCAACCCCTTTTTGCAAAGAATCTTGAAAGGATCCAGATGGCAGTGGAAACAGGTGATGCAAATGGATAAAAGAGAAAATTTTCATTAATTTTCCTGAAGTTTTCCAAGACTCAGAATCATAGAATGGTTTGGGTTGGAAGAGACCTTAAAGTTTGGGTGGGCAAGGACACCTTCTACTAGACCAGATTGCTCAAAGTTCCATCCAACCTGTCCTTGAACACATCCAATGATGGGGCATTCCTAATTTCTCTGGGCAACCTGTGCCAGTGTCTCACTGTCCTCACAGTGAAGAACTTCTTCCTTGTATCATATAAATCTTCTTTTTTTTTTTTTCTGTTTAAAACCATTGTCCCTTGTTCTGTCACTACATGCTGAACTAAAAAGTCTTTCTCCATCTTACAAGCCCCACTTTATATATGGTTCATTTAGAGGAAAAGGACTATTTACAGCACCAGCACAAGGAAAATTAAACTTCCACATACATTGTTCTGGTCCAAACAGAAGATGTATATACGGGCTGCACTAAGGTTGGACTGGTAAAAATAATGACTAGTACCTGCATGGAGGAAAGAGCTGGAGTTACAGCCACAGAGATCTGTCAGGATGGTGTTTCACTGTGGGCAGACAGTAATACACCCAAGCTACATCCCTGATCCAGCTGAAATTTATCACACACAATGCTGAAATGTCAACTCCGCATGCAGAATATTTAGAATCATAGAATCATCTAGGTTGGAAAAGATCTTCAAGGTCACTGAGTCCAACCATCAGCCCTACTCTATATATCCACTGCCAAACCACGTCCCTAAGCACTGTATCTACACATGACTATTAAACATGAAAATCAGCATATAAAAATTCCCCAGCCCATTTTGCAAGTGATGGTTGATTCTTCCAGTTGGGTAAAAACTGTATCAGAACTACCCAACCACACTTCTCAGGCATTGCAGACAACACATAGCAGGAATGTGCTGTGAGCCCAAGGTAATGGAAATGGAAAATATGCCTGATAAAAAAAAAAGTAATTCAGTCCAAAGTTAAGTAATTTGAAAGTAAGCATATCCCTTAACCAAACAAGATCCAAATATAGAGTACCAAGAAAAAAATACAAGCATCACTCAGTCAACACTACTGGCTGTGAGACCTCTCCAGAGACTACTCAAATAATTAAAAAATAAAATAAAACACTAGTAACAAGTAGAAAGCTGTGTGCTATTCCCTGGGTAAGTAGTGCCCGATTCCCTCCACTACATCCACCTTTCTAAGCCCAGACTGCTGCAACACTCATGTGATAAGAAGCATGTCTCACCATAAAATCTGAATTGCCATTTTTCTCTTAAAAAAAAAAAAAAAAGTTATAAATAACTGACCATTCACAGCCCACTGACTGGCAGCCATCCAACCAAAAAGTAATTATGTGAGTGACAGTGATGATATTAAGCCCAATGTAATAGGATTGCTTCCAATCTTAAGGTTAAGTAAATCATGAACTGTACTGTTATGTATAAATATGTTGGTGAAAGCATTTGGGTGGTCTGGAAATGGGCTAGGCTACTTGGGTGTTTTCTTTACCACCACAGTGTCTTACCTTGGCTGAACAGCACCCCCATTTACGATAGTCACAAACCAGACACCATCACTAACAATTCAAGTACTGATTTGAAGCTAAAACATCCCTTCCTCTCCCCTATCTGCCCACCTCCCCCCCAGAGAAATGCAGGCTTGCATGCAGCCACTGAAGTCCCAAAAGGAAGAGCTTGAGAAAGGAAAAATATAAGGGAGCTGAAACAGTCTTTGATGGAGCTGCTAATTCCTTGTCAAATGAAACAGTCAGAAATACTCCAGCCTGGTTTCATAATCCATCACCACGAAGTGCAACTCTTCCTCTCCAGATTAAAAAGACAGATTCAAAGCACTGGGGAAGGAGACGCAAAGAAGTCAAAGTCAAGTCAACGCCAGATCACTTTGAAAACCCCAATGAAGATAACACATATGTGGCAGCAGAAGCTGACAAGTGCCAACCAACCACTTCTGCAGCCTGGGGCCTACCAGGTGAGAATCATATTCTAGTAAAGATTGCTTTTATTTAAATAACACACAAATATTTCCCACATTTTAACATCCCATTTAAATGAGAAATTTGCCATGATATATCTAAGCCTCACCAGATTCTTTTATGTCCCTGCAAAATCACACTGTGAAATCCTTGCAAGACATCTACTACCAAGGAATCTCTTCCATCCTTGACTCCTCCCAGCCTTTAGATAATTATTCAGAGAAAATGTATACTCCCACAGGCAGAGCTGTCAGTCAGCTCAAACAATTGCTCAAAGAAAGTCAACAAAGATGTAAACTCTGCTCTGGTGAGACCCCCCTGCAGTGCTGGGTTCAGCTCTGGAGTCTTCAGCACAGGAGAGACAGGGACCTGTTGGAGCAGGGACAGAGGAGGTCACAGCAATGATCCAAGGGCTGGAATCCCTCTGCTGTGAGGCCAGGCTGAGAAAACTGAGGTTGTTCAGCCCGGAGAAGAGAATGCTCCAGGGAAACCTTAAGTACTAAAAGGCCACAATAAAGGGCCTATTAGAAAGATGGGGACAGACTTTTTAGCAGGGCCTGTTGTGGGGTGATGGTTTTAAACTGAAAGAGGGGATATTTAGACTAGAGAAAAGGAAGAAATTTTTTACACTTAGGGTGGTGAGACAGTGGCCCAGGTTGTCTGGAGAGGTGGTTGACGCCCCATCCCTGGAATAATTTCAAATGAGCTTGGATGGGGTCTTAGCAAGTTGCAGATGTCCCTGCTCACTTCAGGAAGGTTTGAATAGATTAATTTTAAAGGTCTCTTCCAACCCAAACCAGTCAATGTTTCTATGAATTTCTTTTTCCATGAATTTCTCTAATAGAATTTCTTTCTATTAATTTCTTCAAAAGTTTCCTTTTCTAAGGTCTTTAACTCCTTGATGGAGACAAGTACGGAAAACTGGGAGCTGATCATGGGCCTCCTGGTTTGTAATAACTTGGGCACTGAAGGACTGGTTCAAAACCTCATCAAGCAACCCCAGCCAGAAAAACTCCAGTGTTGGTGTGGGCAACAGAAGGCTGAAGAGTGCACAGCAATCCTGGCTGCTGGTACAGGGATTAGGGACACACAGGTCAGCAAATACAAAGACTTCCCAGAAGTATAAAAACTAGAAGTATAAAAACTTTGCTACAAAATAAAACACATAAATTGGCCCCCTGACTAGGATATGGAATTTCAGACAATAGCTGAACCTGAAATCATTGGAAGAAAGACCAACAGATCTGTTTCAAAGAGGAAAAAATAACCCATCAAGATTATTTTTTTTTCTCTTAATCCTGGTTTGGTCCCTACACAGGAAATGAGAACTGATCCTAAACAACAAAAGAGATTAAGAATACTTAAAGCTGCATTTTAAGGGGTAGGACTGACCAGTGGCAAGATTAATTTTGGAAAAAAACCCCAAAATCCAATTAAAAGGAAAGCAGTAGAAGCACCTTCAGAAAAGGCTGAGAACCTGCAACTCCTTTTTTTCAGGATGGCTCTATTGTTTCAGCCAGCAGTAGGCAAGTAGAGTGGAATTAGACTAAGTGGAAATAAAAATTTGGGTGTTACTGGAGTATTTTGATTGCATCTTTTCAGTGCCAGTCACAGCACACTCCAAGCAGGGGAAACATAAGCTCTGCATCTGATGTGTGGCTAATACAACGATGTACTTCAGCCTTCTATACAGTCCTGCTCCCACCTCTCCAAACTACACATGCAAGCAAAAACCAGGTATTGGAGGATATTCAAACGTCAGAAACAAGATTGGTGGTACATGAACAAGAAGCATCACTGGTGATTAAATATTTTCTTATCTGGTGCTTTGAGTTCGATAAGCTCGCCTGTAATGATTTTCATTTCAGGAGGAATCTGAATTAAGAAAGATGTGACATTTTTATAGGCAAGAAATTAACAGCAGCCTTAATCTGCCTCTGAGACAAGAGAAGCTAAACTGAGGACCCAGCTACCGACCCTTGGCTTCTTTCACAGCATGCAGATTTATCCTCATTATGGGATGAAAACAGCCCTCGCTCTGCTTGGCAACATCCTCTCATGGCCCTTGCAGACAAACCCAACGCTTGCTGGAACAGGTGCCAAAAAAAACCAAGACACTTTCTGGCAGCCTGAAGGTTTAACCAGATTCCTTTGGAAATCCTGAAAACCAATATGCTGCAATTTCACACGTGCTCAACATGTGTGCTCAGCAGCGATGGAAAATGAAATATCTTAAATATTATCAAACGGTACATCATTAAATATAAATTAGATGGAAAGGGGGAAAGCTAAAAATTGACTAGGAGTTCAGCTACTCTAAATGGCTAATACGGCCATTTTTCACCTGAAGCCCTCTCCAATACAGTTTTGCCATTAAGCAAAAACCTAAAGAAAGGTAATCAATTCCAACTAAAAAGCACTTCTCCCAGAATGACTGCACTTCAAACCCCTGGCTGGCTGCCAGCCCCCCTCCTCTCCCCCCAGCCCCCCCCAGACAACAGCTATCAATGTTTCTGACTATCACAGGAGCACGAGGGGCCATGCATAATTGACTAGAAGATGGGCTAAAACTGTGCCCAATCAGTGTGTGATCAAAAACGCGTGGAATATTCAGCGCCACTTGATTACATGGAGGCACGTCCTTTTGCTCTCCTCATGAAATCTCTTCAAGGTCCAGAGTACTGTAATAAGATCATTACTGTCAAGCGGTACGAATCGCAGGCAATGAGTCTTGGGATAGGAAGTCATACTTCACAAGCTCCTCTGGTCTCTTTTTTTTTCCCCCCCTCTCCTCTTTTTTTTTTTTTTTTTTTGTATTTTACTGCGTGTTGAGGCAGCAAGGCGACGAGGTGACAGATAATGATCACATCACTGTGTGGCAACTAGAAAGGCACTTTTAAGAAAGAGCACAGAGAAATCAGCTTAAGAGAAACTCAAACATTTTTTTTCGGCTTTTTTTTTTTTTCCCCCTCAAAAATTAAATAGAATTAAACTGTGCAGTATTCTCCTTTCATGAATTGTGATTTAATGTCATTGAATTTAATCATTTGATAGATTTTCATATTATACCAAAGCCTATTACCTCACAGACAAATGGCCAATTTTCTCCATCTCATGGTCACAAAAGAAACCTTTATTAATTTTTTTTTTTTTTTTTTAGGGGGAGAAGTGGTAGAAAATGTCACTGATTAGGCCTGTTCAAGTTTTCTTTTTACTCCCTCCTTTCACTGGAGTTGCACACTCCAGATAATGCATAACATCGATCACAAGCAACCAATCTGTAAAGAGAAAGGTGGAGGGATGGAAAACAAGAGATGAAAGCACAGGGTGTAAAACAAACATGCAGCAAGCTCAGTGCTGAAATCTCATGCACAGCATGTGGGTCTGCAGCGGAGACTTCAGATGGAAAGACAGCAAGTATCTGCTCACTGAATTTGACAGCTAATTTAAGGCACCTATTTGATTAAAACTTGATGGAAGAACACAGGTTTGAAATGACTGGTCACAGCTGGAAATAAAAAGAGGTCTACATTACTGTTATAGGGTTGTCTTGTAAATGCCTGACATCAGTACCAAGGAGCATCAAAACTGGGATGGCTCCACAGTTTCATTTTTCAAATGGAGAAGGCTGCTGTGATTGGACAAGAGCCTACTGCTGAAGGGAAAGGAAAAGTCAGCCTAGATAAGAACACCTGCCTACAATCCACCAGTGCCTGACATCTATGGAAGTTTAAATCCCCCCAAAAAAACCACAGCCTATCTGTGTGCAGTAAAACAAGCAAATTCCCCAAACCTGTAATGGTACAAGGTACAAAAAAGTGTGTCAGACTCATGGTGCTGGACAGATTATGTGTGTGCAGACTCTTGAACTGGGACAAGTTGGAAGCATCATCCTTACTCTCATTCTCCTGTAAGCAGATCTCACTAGGCACACCTACACTCACAAACTCCATCAACTGAGCCTTTCTCCATCTCTCTTGCCAGATGCTATGCCTGAAATACATTAATTTGGAGCACAGAGGGGGGACAACTGGCAACACTGTGCATTTGGGAAAGACCATTGCTTGTTTCACCTGGATTTAAAGGTAGACGTAGTCTCATTGCCCACTGAGGTTCTTCAGACTTGGAGCAAGAAGGGTGATTCATGAGGATTATTTTCTGACACTATGCTCAGATGATTTCTTAGCCCTAAGAATGCACTGAGTAGCAGCATATATTCTTCAGGCTTACTCATAATTGTCTAAAAGGTAGAGTTCTGCAATAAAACCACAACACTGACTTGTTATTTTTACATTCTGTTCTGTCTGTAACCTGACTATAGTTCTTTGTAGCATAATGCCAAGAGCATGCTTCATAACCCTAGGGTAAAGCAAACCTACTGACACCCTCCTCTTTGAACTCCAGGTTTGAGCTGTACACAGCAAAGCTCTGTAATCATTAATCTCTCAGTACCTATTGCAAATACACAAAGCATGCCTGTAATCAACCCTCCCCTCAGAGCTGCCCCCTGCCTCCTAAGGCAAACAGCAGTTCAAGAAGGCATGATGTAGAGAAGCAAAGTCACAACAGCCACAACAGCTTGGGGTTTCAGGCCCACCTAGCCTGTTCTGCTTTCATCAGCAACTAGTGGAAGATGCTTACAAAAAGCAGAAGAGCAACAGGTACAGCAACATGTACCTTGCTATACCTTCCAGAACAGTCTGTTGCAATGGGTGCAAACTGGAGCACAAGAGGTTTAGGGTCAACACAAGAAAGAATTTTTTCTCAGTGAGGGTGACGG
>JAOEGS010008954.1:8533-27268 GCA_025447755.1 Corythornis vintsioides | reverse complement strand
ATTTATATATATTACAATATATAATGTAAAATAACAAAAGTGAGGGATGTTATTAGTGTATTTTTGGACAGCCTGTAAGAGGTAAATGGTACAAATACAATAGTCATAGAACTGAAAGTTACTGATGGGATAGAGTAACGTGGATAATGCAAAACCCAAACATGATTGTAACTCATACTTAAATAGCTTTACAAATGTGTTCTCCTTGGTCTAGAATGTTTAAAATGAAGCCAGCATAGAGAAGATTGAAATGTATTTTGAGATCCAGTATGGACTTAAAAAAAAAAAGACCAAGTATAAGGTTATATTCCAGAGACACTAGTATTTTTACCAAAAATAAGATCAATTATTCTTTTTGTAATCTTTGAATGAGCAGCTGTGAGATTTGTGCCATCTCAAATGTTTAAGGAAGGAGCAAGATTCCTTCTCCTGTGTTATTTTACACACTCTGGTTCCATACATTATTTAATTAAACTGGTGTAGAGGACCATCTGCCATCCAGAACCACCACGGTGACCTCAAGACCTTCTTGTTGATTTTCCTCACTGCTGTTCAGACTTTCTCCATCCATTCCACAAACTTTGGGCATCTTACCTTGGTAACTGAGTGTCCTGGATGCCAGGTCTGAATGTGAGTATTCAACAGTTTGTGAGTATTCAAGTAGCCTTCTTGAGTAGGTCACTTTTGGGCTTTTTGGGATGGAAGTCGATATGGAGTGGTTTGTTTTCCCTCATCCCTACATTTCTAGGTCTTTTATGCAGTTCTGCTCAACTTACTGGAGGATTGAGCTTAAATTAAGTATTTTCTCAATATGATTTTCAGGAAAACAGATTTCCTGGTCCCAACTCAGCAGGAATCCTGTGCTGATGCTGGTGGCTGGCTGTGCTCACTGGCAGGAGCACTGTTCCCAAGCCAGATTATCACCAGGAAAACACGTTGACTACCCTCAAGATAGATCCTCCTTTACTACTTAAGTCTGCATTGGTAGCTGAAAATGTGGGATATATTCAATTTGGGGCTTCTGTTCATGCAGTTGGACTTCTGGGAAAAGTGCCTTTACAATTTCAGTTACTGCATATGTGCAAATGTAGCTCCTCCTTGCTGAACACAGGCAGGTTTGCTCTCTGTGAAGCTTGAGCAGTGCACACCTTGCTGTTTCATGTTTTACTGTGGAAGTTCAAGCAGAGTGTTTGGGGTTTTTCTCCATTTTCTTTTTTTTCTTAAGGCTATTAGACTGTGTGGAGGGGACCCCAGCAGCCTTCTGACTGTGGCTGTTTGGTAGACAAATGTTAGCAGTGTAATTTTAGCAGGGTTCACAGATCCATGGGGATTTTCATAGAATCAGAGAATCATTTTGGTTGGAAAAGACCTTTAAGATCCTTGAGTCCAGCTGTTAACCCAGCACTGCCAGGTCCCCATGTCTCTCAGCACCTCACCTCAATGTCTTTTAAATACTTCCAGGGGTGAGGACTCCATATTTTCTTATATTTTATGTCAGATACAGAAAAAGAGGTTTAACTTACAGACTTTGAGCAGGAAAAAGTCTTCTAAGACCAGGACCACAAGACATGAATGAGATGATGTTACTTATTGCTCATACTTAGGAATTGGTGTGTTTTGTGCATCTAAGAACTTTGGTTTATTGTTAGGGATTAAAACTCATGCAATGACAAATGCTGGAGTTTTGGATCTTTTATATGATGCTTACAACGTGTTATCAAAAACACTTTGAAGAAGCAATGACTTTTAACTAAAAAAAAAGAAAAAAAGATGTTCTTTAAGTCTTTAATGATAATGAAAAACAACTGTAACCTTCCTTCAGGATGTGTAGGGCTCAAACTGGTTGGCAACTGAAAGGCAAAGAACCATCTCAGGGTGGGTTAGCAGTGGTACTGTTTAATGCAAGCAAAGTGATTCGTTTAGACATTATAGGGGTTACTTTGCCACATGCTGAAAATAACCTATGAGATAAAAATAGAACACAGTACTTAAAAAGGAGAGGCCAGAAGATTTAATCCTGAAGATTTAAATCTGACAGACGAGTGCCTGGAGCCTTGGTGGGGCTGAGGAGCTGTTCCAAGGTTGGGATGCAGGCAGCAATCCTCTCCCACCCCTGGAGCTACAGTGTGACTGAAATGCCAGTTGCTCAGGAGGGCTGCTCCCAAATGTGCCACTTTTCTCCCCCTGCACATCCCTCAGTGCAACCTACAGAGGAGGTTATTGGGGCAGTGATCTTCTCTCTCTTTTCTCACCTTTCCTTCTCTACTTCTTTGTTTTGCTGCTGGGGAGTTACTCTGGTTTCCAGCACTCTGAGTTAACAAGAGCTAATAGTAATACTTTCAGGGAGCTTATTTCCATCTGTTCTTGCATAAAAAAAAGGAATGTCTTGATTAAATACTGTAAGTGCTCCTGAAGCATTTCATCAGAGGAAGGACTGCAGCTGAGGCTGGGTGTTAGAGCAGGGGGGCTGTATATGCATCAAGATATATATTATATATAAAGAAAAGCATCACATGGCTCTTTAAAATGAAGTGACTAATGATAACTGACTTGAAATCCTTTAGAGTGCACAGATACCCCCAAGTTTTCTTCCTTCTCTGTTCTGGGTTGAATGAGTATCCACGGGGGGTTGGAAGAAATCTTTAGGTTGAACTGTCAGGCTGTTTTCCCAACCTGTGGCTCAGGTAAACCTGAAGAGGATTGGAAGGAGGGAGCAGGTGACATGGGCACCTTCCAAGGAGCTGTGTGGTGTTTTGTCTGCCCACCTGAGAACAGGTATCCAGTGGGTATTCCCATCCCAGTGGGGTTTCCTGGCTCTAGGCAAGGCCAACCTGATGAACTCTGGACGTTGACTGTGACATTTTTGCTTACAGCTAAAGCAGTTTCTAGAAGTGGAAACTGTTGTCTTGACAACTAAAACTCCAGCTAATAATAGATAACTAAAGAAACTGCAAGTCCAAATATATCATAATTCTTACAAAAATCACATTCTTGAGTTTGAGACTGGATCTCGAGACAAGATGTATTTTGGTTTTAGATCTGTAGCTTAAGAGCTCAGACTTCAGTAGCACAATAGTTTTATAGTAGAATTCATCTGTGTGTATTTTACATGCTGCCTTTTCTGTGATAAAAGGTGGGTTTTTTATGCTGGTTGCCTGCAAAGATGCCTGTTTGTTTGTGCTGTAATGACCCTTTCTTTGCAGGCAGTTACAATTTCAAAGGTTTGGTTGGGAAGCCTCATGTCAATCCAGTGTGTGCTTCAGAACCCTGGCTCTCACTTGGAGAGCCAAGTAATGGAGTCATGGTGATTTTTATCCTCCACTAAAAGATCAATCATTTCCTTTTCCTCCCCCACTTACTCTCTTAACCATTTAAAAGTTGAATTTCCAGTATGATTTATTTTGTGGTTGGGAGTTTAAATAGAGTAGAAGCAATGGCATGTAATGTGGCAGCTGGAAACACTGGAAAAAATACTGTTTCTCCTTCATCCATTCAGTTTTACTATTTAACTTTGTGGCTTTTTTTTTTTTTTTTAGTGAGGCCATTCCAGTTCTTTTTATGATGAAAAGCACTTACCCAGTCTTCATTAGCTTGTACTTGGCATGTAGTGGCAAGTGCTTAGATACTAAAGGAATGTGAACACAGCCAAAATGTTATGAAATAAGAGTGTTAGACTTTTATCTGTCTTTTTTTTAATATATGTTTTTGGATGAGAGGCAACGGATTCAAACTGAGTGTAGATGTAGATTGGACATTGGGAAAAAAATCTCCACTCTGAGGGTGGTGAGACAGTGGAACATCTTGCCTGGAGAGGTGGTAGGAGCCCCATTCCTGGAAGTGTTCAAAGTCAGGCTGGATGGGGCTCTGAGCAACCTGCTCCAGTGGGAGGTGTCCCTGCCCGTGGCAGGGGGTTGGAACTGGATGAGCTTTAATGTCCCTTCCAAACCATTCTCTGAGCTTTTTGATTTGATTTTTCTCCTTTTTTTTTTCAGAGGAGCTGAACAGAGCAGTGTGTGAAAAACCCCCAAGTCATGGAATTTAAGTTCTGATCCTCATTCTGAGGATGAACAACAGTTGTGAGTCAGCATTGAGCTGATCCCCTGGGTGCAGGGCTGGTTCAGAGGAGATGACAGGAGGAACTCATATCCCAAATCAGATGGGAATGTCACATTCAGTTATGGCACAGAAACCAGGAGGAGTCTGAGTTACCTCCAGAAGGTTTCTGGAGTGGAGAGCAAGAGCTGTTAAACAGCAGTAGAGACATCATCCTCTGTGGTGAGGGCCTCTGGGGGACTGTGCATTTTGGAGTGGGAGTTGGTGTAAACGAGTTTGGACAGGCTCACTTCTTGTGGTTCCATCTGTGGTTTGAAAAGAGATTTAACAGAGAGATCTTTTTTTTATTTTTTTAACTATTTGTGAAAGAAGGAACATTGTATTGCAAATCCCAAACCCTGGTAACACTACTGCTCTGCTGGAGCTGTGAGAACAGCTCTGAGAGGCCCTCTTTGCTCAGAAATACATCAGTTGTCTGCCATGCACTGCTGGAGGTGTCTGGGCTGTGATCTGACACTCTACCAGGGATCATCTCACACTAGATGGCCATCCCATTCTCTTGCTTTCTGCTGGAGAAGGCTGAGAGGGGATCTGATCAATAGCTAAAGGGTGGGAATCAAGAGTCTGGGGCCAGATTCTTGTTAGTGGTGCCCAGAGAGAGGACAAGGGGCAGTGGGCACCAACTGGAATCCACGAGGTTCCATCTGAACAGGAGGAGAAAACTTAACTGGAAAGGTGTCAGAGCCTGTCCCAGGCTGCCCAGAGAGGTTGTGGAGTCTCCTTCTCTGGAGGGATTCCAACCCCCCTGGACACTGCACTGCTGGGCCCCCTGCTCTGGGTGCCCCTGCTGGATGGAGCAGGGGGGTGGCACCAGAGCATCTCCAGAGGGCCCTTCCCACCCCCACCATGCTGTGAGGTATCTTGAATCACAAAGTTATGCCTTGGACACCATCTGATCAGCCCTTTATGGTGTGCTCTGCTGAACCTGAAAGGGAACACTCTTCCCTAAAACTCTCTGCCCTTCTCCAGAGAATCATCTTTTGGTTTGGTAGGTGATTTTTTTGGACTGCCATGTTGTTTAAGGCCTTCCTGTCTTAATAAATGTAACTATGTGGACAGAGAAGTCTTCTGGGCTGTGCTGCACACTTTGGTTTTTAAGCCATTAATGGTGGGTGTCAGTAAGTGTGGGAGGAGTTTTGAGTTAAAAAGTCACTGTAATAATAACCTGCAGAAAACACTTTCATGTTCTGGAGAAAAAAAAAAGCCAAAATATAACACTGTGTTAAATAGAACAAATTATAACGACCTGAGCATCTGTGGCTGAGGTTGCTTTCAGTTGGCTAGAGCAGTTTTGTCTGTTTGTGCCTTGCTCACAGGGGAGCTGCTGGAGCTGGAATTTTCCCTGCTGAGCATTTACTTTGGGCTGCTACATTTCAGGTGGAACATCTCAGCTGAAGTATTTCTGAGGATGAATTTGGGAAGAACACGGTCACTGCTGTGTGAGTGGGAGGGTGTCACCCACTGGTGACAGTCTCTGTGGTTGCCTGTTGCTGGAGCTGTGCCAGTGCAGCTGTTGCATGGCACTGTGCCTGGAAGAGGGAAGATTGAGCCCCAAGTGGGGCTAGGAAGGGAGTTCCTCTTAGTGCAGATCATTCCAGCCTTCCAGCTTGCTTGCAGCCCTGCAGGTGGTTGTGAAGGCACAACTGGAGTGAGGGGGAGAAGAGAGAGGGTCAGTAATCTGTGGGCTGAGAGTGATGCTGGCCAGCTGGGGTGGGAAGCAAGTCACAGAATCCTAGAATCATTCAGGTTGGAGAAGCCCCTTGGGATCATCCAGTCCAACCATCAGCCCTACTCTACACAGTTCACCCTAAACCATGTCCCTCAAACCCACATCCAAGCTGACCCTTCAACACCCCCAGGGGTGGAGACTCAATCTGACTACTCTGAAAAACTTCTCCCTAGTGCCCAGGCTGCCCCTCCCCTGGAGCAGCTGGAATCCATCCCCTCTGCTTCTGTCACTCATTATCTGTGAGCAGAGCCCAGCTCCAGCCTCTCTACAGTGTCCTTTCAGGTGCTGTAGAGAGTGATGAGGGCTCCCCTCAGCCTCCTCTTCCTCACACTAAACACTCCCAGCTCCTTCAATAGTTTCTCATCAGATTTATTCCTCAGGCCCATTCCCCAGCTCCGTTGCCTCCTCTGCACTGGCTTCATCCCCTCCAGATCTCTCTTGGATTGAGGTGCCCAAACTGGACACAGCAGTCTGTGTTGTGAGCTCTGCTGCTGAAGGCAGTCTTGCACTCTTCCTTAGAACCTTAGAATCGTTGGAAAAAGACCTTAAGATCCAGGAGTCCAACCACTGAGCTCCAGTTTGCAGGGATGCCATGTTGTTTTTTAATTGGAAGCATCTTGTTGAAGAGGATAAAATGAGCTGAAGTGATGAATTCTCGATAGGTTTAATCTCACTGTCAGCACTTGGGAAGCATGGATGGTGTGTGCTGTGTGATCTGGGTCTGCCCCAGAGGGATCTGAATACAGAGCACTCATTTGTTTGGGAAAATGCCTCTCCAGGGGTCCAGAGTTTTGTCTGCGTGTAAAAAACTGCAGGAGGTAGCAGGAGGAATTTATAAGAAAAATAACAAGAAAAAGAAACTGTTTAGAAACAAGGAGCCTCTATAAATGACCCAGTATGGGACCAGTGTTATAAAAATGGTTGCTTAATTGTGCTGCATCTGGAAGTAGCTGGAGTTGGGAAGCAGTTGAGGGAAGGGTGATGTGGGTGAAGAAATACTATGGAAAAATAACTTTCCTGGCCATAGTGCCTGTCAGCAACGGACTGCATCTTTTTATAACTCACTTAAAACCAGATGGGAAACCATCTCCTTTTGTTGGGGTTGACTCCATGGTGCTGGTCACTGGCTCCAGTGTGGCCATGTATTGAGCTTCCATGGAGTTCTTAGGCTGCAGCTGATAAACAGCTTCTCACTCTCTTCCTCCTATGCAACTTATCAACGTTATGCAAGGACCTTCTTGCAGGGGAGCTGTAGGTTACCATTGGGTTGGAACACTTGCAGAACCCAGAAATCCCTGGATTTCTGATGTTTACCAGAGGCAGTGGCTAAGCTAGTGGAATGATTTCACTCGAAGCCATCAGGCTATATATAGAAAATACACATTGTCTGACAGTTAGGCCAAGGAAATAAAAACAACCCAAGCAGGTTGCTATGAAGTTAGGCAGTAACCTGTGCAATCACTCCCAGTAAATAACAACATATGCTGTCATATAAGAAGTGGAAATGGATCTGGAATGGCTGGGTAAAGCAGACTTCTGTCCATCTGTCACACGGGCTAATAAGTAACTTGTCTTTGTTCTCATCTTTAAGGGAAGGTGGCCCCATCAGAATGTGGATAAATATTGTTGGGATATAGAGGATCCATGTGGTTCAGGATGGAGCAGAGCCAGTGAGGCTCTCAAATCCTAACAGAAACTTCTAAAAGGCCTCTCTACTAAAAAGTAATAGGACTTGGAATCAGAATCATTTAGGTTGGAAGAGACCCTCTAAGATTGTTGAGTCCAACCATCCCCCAGCCCTGCCAGGGCACCACTGCCCCATGGCCCTCAGCACCACAGCTCCACAGGGGGCTTGGAAACCCCTCCAGGGATCCCAGGGACTCCCCCCCTGCCCTGGGCAGCCTGGGACAGCCCTGCAGGGGAAGAAATTGTTCCTAATGACCAACCTGGAACTTTGAACTCTGCAGAACTCTAATTGCCCTTTGAATGGCCGTGGTCATTAGTGCAAGTGTAATGAGTTAATGTTCTGTGAGGCTAGAAATGAGCAGGCCTGGTGGGAGAACAGTCTCTGTCCCGTGTCAGGCTGCAGACAGACTGTCACTTCAGCCTCTGCTGTCACTTAATTAATTGTGGTGGAATTACTCCTGATCTATAATTAAGCGAGAAGGAAATTGAACTGGACAACGTGAGAAGCTCCCCGTGCTGTTGCTTATCATTTTAAAGGGAAAAGGAACAGTTCACATTTCATTCCTGCCAGTCTGTCACCTTGACCATGAAATCCTCCTAAGTGAGCACTGCTCCAGAGAGCAAGGCAGTGGGTGTGGTGTGTAGCTTCAGCTTTACTCTTTCTTTACTCATTACTTCAGAACTGTTAAAGTTGGGCGTTTTTTTTTTCCCCTTTCTTTTATTTTTATTCCTTTGTAAGACACTCTGTGTTGAGATCCTGCAGTAGCACCACATAAACCTCCCATCACAACAGGGTTCTCACTGGTGGGGAGGTCCTACCAAAGCCCAGCCTGCTGACAGCCCTCAGCTACCTTCTGACTTCTGGACTTGCTTTATCACAGGGAGAGACTGTGTCTCATATTCTAGAGCTGTTTTGGGTGAGATTCTTCTTTTAACCGAGTTTTCTGCAGATGTTTTTTCTACTTACTACACCACAAGAGCTCTCAGGGTGAGGCTTCCATAGCAGTATGTTGAACTGTGGGAAATAGCAGCAAATTCTGGTGGAAAGCTGTCATTCACATTTACTATTAAATATAAAGTAGCTGGAGAGAAATGACACAATATCCAGCTACCATTCCCCAGGGCTTGCACGGGGCTTGTTGTCATCAAGAGGATGCCAATGGTGCTGGTTTTCTGATTGCTCATTTTTCTTGGGCACTCCCTGTGTTAGTTTTACTGTTCTTGGACATCTCAATTAATTTTCCAAGTTCTTCTTGGTTTAGGAGTCCTTTTTTTTTTGATAGCTGCTTCTTTTTTTTACTGTATCAAGGTAAGTTTTAGTGCTTCTCCCCTACTGTAATGTAAATAATATATCATCTGTATGAGGAAAGCAATTGTATTTGGCCAAAGATTAAATAAGAAGGTAATTTTTAGGCTACAGTATCACTTAGAGCTAGAAATAAAATATATGTGACTGAGTCTGTTGTGGGTACCCCAAAGTACTTGCTTTGTTCTATCTGCATGTCTTAGTTTTTGGAATAATCAAGTTGCAGCCTTACTAATCTTACTCTTTAGGATTTAGCAATACCAGTTATTAAATATCTGGTGGTTTTAATTTTTAAGTTCTCTTGAAATTCACAGTTAGGTCACTCCACTGTGCCCTGGCTTCCCAAACCCAGCCATTCTCACCAGCTGCTCCCTGTGTTTAAATTAACTGCACTTTATTTATCAACCACAGGCTCCAATATTGACACACATGGCTTCCTCTTGCCATGTTTTATCTTAACTATTTGGTATGTTTTCTATGTAAAAATACATGATTTAGTGAAAATAAGATGGTGAATCTGTAGTTGTACAGATAAAAAATATTTCCAGAGTTCAGATGCTGCTAAATATTTCCTTTGAAAAGAGAAGTTCATTTTGTAGTTCAGAAAATTAAGTATTTATTCAACTATTGTCTTAAAGTAATGTTGATTGCTGTATGAAAGCAAACAAATAACAGTATTTGTGGTGTTATTCTGCTTAAAACCCCCTGAACTTTGAAAGATATGTGAAGTTGAGCCTTAAACTGTTTATTAGCTTCTAAATGTTATTATTAAAAGTATTTTTTTTAGTGTGTTTTTTGATTTAAGGACTTCTCATGGCCTGATTGCTGTTGAACTGTTGGCCACACTGAAACGATCTCTTTGCACAAGCTGATAATAATTAGACCTGATAAAGATCTAGAGTCACTAATTACCTGTATGTTACACCTCCCACCACTCAGTTTCTGGAACAAAGGTGGTGGGGGTTAAATAGAGGCAAAAAGCTCCCAGTTATCCTCCAGGTGTGAACTCTCCCAAAGCAAATGATGTTAGTAGGGATTGGAGGATGTTTCTCTCACTAGTGGGTAATGTGTCCTGCTGGCTGTTGCTCCCCAGAGATGCTGCTCTGGTGTCTGTTGGATTTCAGCCTTTGCTTTGGTTTTTAGGAAGGAATTCTTAGTGTTTTGAAACTGGTGAATGAGCTCCAGATGAGCCTGTCCTCTCTCTGCAGGGCTGGTTCTAACTTCACTTTTACCCTTTCTAGAGAAATGGGGCTTTTCTTCCTGTTGCTTTTCCATTGGCTCCATCAGCATCCTTTGAGGTGACACTTGTGCTGACTTAGTCCAGGATTACCCCTCAAGTTCCTTAAAAGAGATGACAGCTACCACTCCAATCTTCTTCTGGAGAAGGGTAATAAAGAACAAAATCCTGATTTGACAAATTCAGAACAAAAGAGCCATTTTAGAGGTCACAAAACCATCAATCCTGTGTGTAAACAAGGTACTGCTTTTGAAGAATACCTGTGTTGCTACATATATTTTGGTTTATTTGTCAAATTTGTACATCCCAGGTAATTTGAGACAGTTTCTATGTGGTTAAAATAGTTCAGACTATTTTAACTAAGGCATCCTAGTTGAGCACAAGCTCAAGACTCAGTTGCAGAAGTTCATCTAGATGTCCTTATTTTTATCAAAGCTTTTAGACTGGAAATGGCTAATTTGCATTCTACCCATTGTCATTTATTGATAACTTATTCCTAAGAGTTTCTAAAAGTCTCTTTATGATCTTCTAACTGGTGTTAAATGCAAGAGTTAAGCAGAGCAGAGGGAGGTACCACACCAGAGTAATTCTCAACAAACAATTGGTTTGGAACAACCCCATCCTTAACTGTAAGTGTCGTTTGAAGATGACCTGTGATTACAGCCCTCAGTTTTACTGTCATTTAAGCTAGAGGGGACATGTGTCACTGCCTTGCTCAATGGATGAGAGTGGATGGATGATTGAATGATGAGCCTGCAAAGCCAGGTCTTCAGCTTGTCAGCTGGTGGCTAATTCACAGTGACAGTGTGCACGCAAGGCAAGTGTCTGTCTGCTGTCAGCTGGAAGCTTCTTCTTCCAGCCTTCCCTGTGTCAGTGCTGTGGATGCTCCAAAACAAACTGGAGAAGAAGAAAATGTCCCTGGACAGAAAGGAGTGGGCAGGTTTTCCATACATCACTTGCTGGTTTTTTTTTTCCCTGTTTCTTCCTTGTACTGTTTCCACACAGAAATGATACATGAAGAAAGCATTCTCTGTTCACAACTGTCTGGGGAGACAATCTGTGTTTTTATACACTACCATTTTGCTGCCTGCCTTTGCTATTTCCAAAGCTTCTTAACCTATTCTCTTCCCTTTTCCTTGGCATTTCCATGTATTTCTTCTGTTCCTGCCCCTTCTCCCTCAGTTGGTTCTCCATTGCACAGATGTTTTCATCACTGGTACCAGTAGAAGTTAACCAGCCCTGACTACTGTGTGGAGCTGACTAAACTCCATGCAGTTCCATATACTAGAGCTGCTGAATTCTTCATAGTAATGAATGTTTTAAAGTGTTTCCCTGTGTTATTGTGATGATTTTACCCCTGCTGCTTAGCAGGAGCCTGGGGATGGGAAAAGGAAAATCAGGTCTCTGGACCTGCTTGTTAAGTGAACCTAAAAAAAATGCAAGTGATGTGAACATCAGAAAAGGCAAACATGACATTGCTATGGCAAGAGAAAAGAGTTTTATTTACACAGAACTGTGATCTTCTGGAAGTATCATTTTCAGATCAATGGTTTAGATTTTTAAGATGCTGAAAGAACTCAGATGCAGTTACCAACCAGTGACTCACTTTTTCCTTCCGTGTTTAGGTGGTTTCACAAGTGAAGCTGTAAATGGTGCAGCCCTCTTGAAAATGAAGCTACTTAAGAGGAGATATTCCTAGAACTTAGGAATGTGGTGAACTATCATGACATAGGTGACTAAGTTGTTGCAGCATGTGCCCCTCTGTGCATGTGAAGCTGCCTTAATGCAGCTCCAGATGGGAAGTTTAGGCACATAATCCATACATTTCTCTGGTTTACTGTTGCTTTTTTAGTAGCCTATGCATTTTTTTTTCTTCTCTGTCTCAAAAAAGACTCTAGCTCTGGACTCAACTTGAAAGACACATTTATTTTTTCCTTGAAGGGTGGAAGGAGCAACACGTGGCACATCCCTGACTCTCTGCTAAGCTGTGTTATGTTCTTTATGCATGTTTGGCATATAGATTCTATTAAGCCAGAGGCACTACCACCATCAGCTGGCATCAGCCTTGGCCAGCAGTGGGTCACTCTTGGAGCTGGCTGTATTTGCTCCTTGGACATGGGGGAAGCTTCTGGCAGCTTCTCACAGAAGCCACCTCAATAGACCCCCTGCTACCAAGACCTTGCCACACAAACCCAGCACAGACTTCTAAAAAAATTCAGGCTGTGTTGTTATCAAGTGATTGAAAACCAGAATTGAGGACAGGATTCTAAGCTTCATGGAGAAGAGATTCAGTATATGTTTGAGTCAGGATACCTTAATTTCCATTCTTTCTGTCTTTTCTATCCTTCATTATTTCTTTCCAGGAGAAGATAGTACAAGGATTTGTTCCCTCTTCCCTTTGCAATGCCAGGGTAGGGCACTGGCAAGACTTTGGACAAGACTTTATTCAGTCATCACAAGTTACTTGTATCCTGCAGGTCTCCAGTGCAGCCTGCTCTTGTCCATCTGTCCATCCCACCCTTATTCCATCACACTTCCTTGTAGGATTCATTTCCTAGATTAAGGAGCAAGTGCTGTGTCTTTTAATCCCTTAAATGCCTTTCTTGTTGTTTCATGGGTGGGATCACCACTGTTCTGTACAGATGCAGTGAAACACCCTGTTGCAACTTCTCTCTGTCAGTCACTTGACAGCTCAATTTTGCCTTTCACAACTGTGACTCTTTGATCTTCCCTTTCAGAAACCCTCTGTGGCTCTGTCATCACAGCCTCTCCATGTTCTGGTTAGCTCAGGTGTGTCACAATTCTCAACTGGCTCTACACAGTTGATCTACAGAGCTTTATTTCTGCAGCTCAAGGCTAGTGGAGCAGCTTTCCAAACAAAACCAGCAGCAAATGCTGACTGGGCAAGCCCAGCAGATAAAGTAATTGGTCCATCTGCAGTTTGAGGTCCCACACAAGCCTTAACCAACAAGCCCTGACTCCAGATGTTGGAAGCAGCTGGAGTTTCCTGCTTGGAATCCCAGCTGAACCTGGACGTGAGCTCTGATAGTGAGGTTGTGTGTGAGGAGGACTGCTTGTGCTGCAGCTCTGCCAAGACACACAACGTGTTTTTATAACGTTTATATGAAGCTTTTAATTAGCAAATGACTGGAGTTGAAAACACAGTTGAATTCTGTGGCTGTGTTGCAGGTGAAAGCTCTGCTGGTTGAAATGTGCTGCCAGTTTGCTCTGCAAAGATATTTCTCGAGTTCCAGATTCTAAAATGTGGCTGAGTGGTGAGCCAAGAAGGAATGTGCTTTTTGGTTGCCTAGAACACCCTCTCCTGTTCTTCTGCACCTGGACTCCTCTCAGCATCTGCTTCCTCATTGCCTTTTCCTTATTGTTTGAGGAGATTGCTTTCTTTTTTTCTCAAGTCGTGCTCAAAGGCTCTGTGCTGTGCCCTCTTCTGCTTCTCCATGGCGTCCTACATGCTCTCCAGACACACCTCATTCCTCTGCTAGGGAATTCTGGTGGCACTTGTCACAGCAGCTGCCATTTTCCCTACGTACTGCAGTAAAAAGCTGGAAAAATAACCATTTTCAGGATGACCCATGGAGCTTGTATTTTGGTTTCTTACATATGATGAATACGTAAGGTTTCAGTTCAGGACCAGAGGTGGGGGCCTCTTCTGCTTGAGGTGGAAGAGAAGAGTTGTCACAAGCAAAGCAGCCTGTCCTGTGTGAGCTGGCCCCTGGCAGCAGCTGTAGTGCCCAGCTGACTGCCCCTGTGTCTGTGCTGGGGTTGTGGAGCTGGGTAGCATTTTATTCTGCTGCAGGTAATGGTCCTGGGCACTTGTGTTCTGGAAGAGCCCTTGTAGGTGTGTGGTTGAGGGCTTACCCTGGCAATGCTGCTTCTGCAACGTGCTCTGGTGTGTGGAATGATCCAGTGCAGATGCTGTTTTGGTGAGTGTGAAGCACAGAGCAGATAGTTCTGCTGCCCAGGGAGGCAGATGTGCAAGTTCTGAGTTACGTGGAAGTGTCCAACTCTGGATTTCTCAGCACAAGACAGACATGAAGCTATTGGAGTGGGTTCAGAGTAGGACACAAAAATGAACTGAGGGACGCCAGGCTGGAAGAGTTTGGGGGTGTTCAGTCTAGAGAAGGGAAGGCTCTGGGGAGACCTTGCAGCCTTTTAGTACTTAAAGGGGGACTGCAGGAAAGCTGGGGACGGACTGTTGGGACAGGAGAAGGTTGGTGGTTTTGAACTAAAAGAGGTGAGATTTAGACTAGAGAGAAGAAAGGTATTTTTTACGTGGAAAGTGGCAAGACCCTGTCCCAGGCTGCCCAGAGAGGTGGTGGCTGCCCCAGCCCTGTCCCCATCCCAGGGGAGGTTGGTGCTCTGAGCACCCTGCTCTGGCTGCAGATGGCCCTGCTCCCTGCAGGGGGGTTGCACTAGATGACATTCAAAGGTCCTTTCCAACCCAAACCATTCCATGACTTTATGGTCAGTCCTAGCGACGAGAGGAGAGCACAGAGCTCTTGGAGCCCTGGGTGTCACTCACAGTTGTCTGAAGGAGAAATTTCCTTTGTGGAGGAAGGTTTCTCTTCCACAGTTTGAGCTGCTCTGTAGCATATGGGAAGGTAGGAAGAGTTTGCCAAATGTGTGAGAGTTACATAAAACATGCAACATCTGACAGGGGAGAGAAGCGTTATAATAACTGATTCCTTTGCCCTCCCTCTCCAAAAAACCAAACAAAATGATGACACAAAGTCCATTGGATTGTCATTCCTGTCTGAGATCCTCTGTCAGGGTGGGAACAGCCACTCTGTTAGTGGCTGGATCTGCTGGAGAGCTCTCTGCTGGGCAAGTCCTGTGCTAATTACAGGGGTTCATTCTGTTTTGCTGCTAATACTTGTGTCCGTGTGGAAGATGATTTCCCAGATCTCAGCTCCATCTCCACTTCTGCATCTCCTGTAACCCCCAGATACTTGTGACTGCTTGAAGTTCTTAGATGATTTTTTTTGTTGTTCTCCATTCTCCCTTTTCTGTCTTTCCCATTTTGAAAGCTGTGCTAGTTTTCCAAAGGATAAAGTGATGTTAAAAAAAGAAGTGAGAGTTGTATTTAGGAGCTGGGGATTATTTTGCTTTGCTGGAAATATTTAGCCAAGTTGTTAGCTTGGAAGTATTTTCATGAGAACTGCTTGAGCTAATAGTTGCTGAGACAAAATTCCATAAAAATAACTGTGAACTCCAGTTTATAACAAAGTCTTTGTTGGCAGCTTTCAGTTTCAGAACTTTCTTTGGCTCCAAGAAAGGAGGAATGGATCAAAGTGATTTGGATTTCTTTTTTTTTTTTCCTTTTTCATTGCAATTAAAAAAAAAAAAAAGCAGTTAACATTTGGATTTGAACTCCACCGTGACTAGTTCCTTCCCATTCAGTTTTTACTCTGTATCCTCACTGAGAATGACACAGGAACAGAGAGGATGGGAAGAGACACTTTTTTTTTTGCTTTCTGTTTAAAATTGGTTCCGCAGGATGGAAATTTGGCAGCAGACGTGGAAACCAAGCAAATCTGTTTACAGAGCTCCTGCCTCTTGATATAATGAAACCAAACAAAAAAAAAAGCTCAAATAAAGAGAGATTTTAATGATGAAGCCACACTTGGTGGAATTTTTTTCTTTCTTGGTCTTTGTAGCTTGTTGATGAAGTAGTTACTGGGTGTGAGATGTGGTGTATGTGGAGGGGGCCAGCGCTTGTGTCCCCTGCTCTTCAGAGCTTCTGGCCACTGCTCACAGGAATGAGCCAGATGCCAGGAGTCTGGAAGTGGGGAAACCAGAGAGGCTGAGGGTGTTGGAGGCCTTGCTTTGGGATAAATGTTAGGACAGAGCTTGTATGAGAGGAGTCATTGTAGGTTTCAGACGTATAGTTAAGGGTTGGACTGTGCAGGTCACTGGGGACTCAGTGGAACCAGTTTCTTCTCTCTGACTCCTACAAATCATGGTCAGATCTGCTCAGGATCCAGGTGGGTGCACACACACCTTCCGTGGTGTCCTGTCAGGAAACAGCTAGGATGGGAGGCTGGAATCACCCAACTCCCTGCCCCTTTAACTTCATGGTCAGCAAAAACGAGCCTGGAGAAGGATGGAAATGAGTCTATTGATCTGGTGAAGACCAGTTGAAATTTGCCTGAGATGAAGGAGAAAAGCTCTAAGTTGCCAACCTGTAATTTTCTGGTGCTGTGCAGTTGCCAGCAGCCCCACACATGTGGCAAACAGCAGGAAAATATTCTGGATTTTTAAAATATTTGCTTACTTTTTGTTCCTCAGATTAAAAAATGTTAGGAAAAATTAAATACAGTCTTCCCTGAAGAGTTACTAGAGGAGAAATTGTTATTGTGCCTGTGCCACTTCTTAGTCAAATATGAAGCCATAAATGGAACCTTAAATTCCCTGACTGTTTGGCTTCAAAATAAACAAAATAATAGGGCTTTTTTTTTTTTTAATGCCATTCCTTGGTTTTGTCTAAAGATGCAGAATTAATCTATTGCAAGGATAAAATCTACTTCATGACAAGCTGATTTCCAGGTGTGTTACCTGAATGGCTCTAAGCTCTGCAGGAAGAGTCAGCTTCTCTTTTATGAAGGGAAATGCTGCTTTTCAAAGGAACTGAAGCCCTTGAGGTGGTGAGCATGTGAGTAACAAAGATCTGGGTGGCATGCAGAGGTCACTGACCGTGTGCTTTAGCAGAAGGAAGCCAAGCAGCTGTGCATGAAGGAGGGTCATGGCATGGACTAATAAATGGGTCAGAGATAGGAAGAACAAGGTAGGAATGATCTTCTTCCTGAGGTCCCTCCTCTCAGTGTTACATCCACGAGTTCCAAGTGCATCCATTTGCCTGCATTTTCTGTGTGTCCTGTGTGGTTTCTGCCTCCCCTCTGCACCCCCAGTGTCTGCACTGAGCTCTGAACCCTCACTCGAGGTGTTCAGCACCATCCTTGGCAGCCTCATGGGAGAACTGTGGGCTGGCCCCTTTCCTTGCTCCTTGTGCTGTCTCTGGCCGGGGGAGTTCTGCTTCCTGGAGCAGCTGCAGGGTCTGGTGTCACCAACCAGCCTCCAGTGCTCCCTGAACCCCAACCAGGGGGTGGGGACTCTCCTCACAGCACCAGGAGACCTTCCTGCTTCTCTCTTCTGATGGGCAGTTGCTCTTGGAGGAGATTTCTCTCTCAGCATCACTGTGGAAAGGGTTCTGTGGTACCTGGTGTGCTCCCTGTGAGCGATGGGCTGGGGTGTCTCATGTTCCTGAGATGAGAGACAACTCCTGGGATGGTCCTGAAGATGGAAAGCATGAATTCCAAAGTTCAGTGGGAGCCCAGGTTTCCCAATGGTAACTTGTTGTGCTAACAGCAGATTCATTTGTTTCCTAATTAATCAGAAAGAGTGTTCTTTTTATTTCAGCCATCTGGTGGAGAGCATGTTGTTTAGCTTCTTGCTACTGCAAATTGGAGCTGCACAGGAAAAAGGATGTTTCGACTTCTGTTTTTGGCTTGTTTTTCTAGGTTGAGTCAGTACAGGGCACGTTTGAAACATACAGTAATCAGTGACAAAGTTCATCTCTCCAGAACTGCAGAAATTTAACTTAAATTGCCTTTTCCTGAGAAGACAAGATGATGGTATTGACGGTTTAATTGCTTATTACTACTTGTTTTATTCCGTGAAATCAATTGTCACCAGCGAAATTTCCTTAGTGAACTGCAGAACTATTCTGGGATGCTTGGGAGAGGAACGTTCAACGTGGCTTTTACATTTCTCCTTTGGATTAATGTCAAAAACATATTGCCTGTCACACAAGTTGTCACCGAGCGTGCTATTAGCTCGCTAACGCCCCACAAAGATCTTAAAACATTGCAGTTTTTAATCTCCTTCTCCACAAGCCCCTTTCTTGGGAAGCTAGATTGTTCCCGGGGAATATTTTCCAAGGAGCAGCCTGTCCCTATGTGATGTTTACTGTATTTTTTTTTTTAATTTTTTTTTTTTTATTTTTTGCCTCGCAGCCAGCAGATTTTAGTACAAACTTGCCTGGGGGTGGCCTTGTCCTATTTTCCTCTTAGATGGTTCTGGCATTTATAGAGCTTGGGAGATCGTGCTTCCGAATTTTCCAGTCTGAAGAGCTCGAGCCAAAACAGCAGGGGAGGCAGCAAACCTGCGCCGGGTTTGGCTCGCAGCAGCTGGGCCTGTTTTTCCTTTGACCTCAAGCAATGGCAGCTTTCCTTGGGATCTGCTGGAGGAGGGGGAAGTGAGGAAAGCTGCTTGGAATAAAAGCAAACCTTTCCTTTGTGATTTTTCCTCCCCTCCACTCCCAACCCATCTTTTTGCACCCCTAGGAAAGGGGACCCGGTAAACTCCGAGCTGCACGTTGAGGTTTTCTTTGATGGAGTTAGCTTAGGAACTCTGGTATTGAGGAGAAAAAGGACTGGGATCAGTTGATTTTGTTAGTTAGGGTTTGTTTCTTTGTTGATTTTGTTTGTTTTGGTTTTGGGTTGTTTGGTTTTTTTTTTGCATTGCATCAACATTTTGAGCAACAAATGCTCATTCATAGAATCACAGAATCATGTCAGGGGTTGGAAGGGACCTGGAAGATCATCTAGTCCAACCCCCCTGCCTGAGCAGGGGCACCTAGACCAAGTC
>JAOEGS010008952.1:0-12074 GCA_025447755.1 Corythornis vintsioides | reverse complement strand
TGGATGACATTGAGAAAAGTCTGGCTCCATCCTCTCTACACTCACCCTTAACATATTTATAAACATTAATGAGGTTTAGCCTCCTCTTCTCCAGGCTAAAGATCCCCAGCTCTTGCTGGTGATGCTTTTGCCATCACCTCCATGTTCACATATGCACTTGCTTTTGGATATTCCATATCCCTGGGGCTTTGGGAATGAAAAATGATGCAGCGTCAGTACAAAGTGAGTGAAATGCCAGTGAAAATTGAGTTGGGGCCAGGATGACAAGAAACACGTCGAGCAAGCACTGGGCAAAGCCCGTCTCTGCTGGAAGGGTCTGTCCAGGAGGGAGCTTGCTCACTGCAGGTGTCCCCAGGAGAGTGGCATGAGCTCTGGAACGCCAGTGCCACCTGTCCTGGCTCTCTTGGGCGGCAGCATCAGGGCTCACACTTTTTTTGGTTCAGGATGAGGAGCAACAGCACCAGTTGCCATGGCAACATGAGATGGTCTCCTCCAGACTGGGACAATATTTGGCAAGATCTGCTAAAAATACTTCCTTACTCAGCTCAGCTGTGACACCTCTCATGTCACATCTCCACCCCCTACAGCACTCAAGCTAGGGTGGTGCTGTGCCTGCTGGTATCCAGTACTGGTCCTGGGCCACTCAGTGGGGGGAAGTGGACCACTGGGATCCCACCAGTAACCCCATCTCCAGCAGACCTGCCAGGGCCACCAGCACCAGTCCCTCCTGGACTGAGCTAGCTCACAGGCTGGGGACAGAGCAGGAAGCCAGGGACAGCTGGTGGCATCTACCCTTGTGAAGGGACCAGGGTGGGGGAGCACCCTGGGGAGAGGGACATGCAGGCACGGGAGGGCTGCTGAGGAAGGTAATGATTCCTTAGAGTTGATATAGGTTTAAAAGTGCTTCTTTTTTTACCATTTGGCTGCTTTTCCTAATACCATTACAGCCTTCTCCATGGTAACCAGGTGGGGCAGCTCAGACTTTGGTCCCAGCTCGGGAGATTAGCTGCTGGAGCCGAAATGACTGTGGGGGAGATCATCTGGAGAGGTCCACGCTAGCTGGGGCCATGGTGGGAGAAGACCATCCGTGTGGGGACCTACAGTGAGGTCCCCACAGTGGCTGCAGCACTGTGGTCCGGCAGGCAGCTGCATTTGTCCCTGGAGGGACAAACCGCTCCATGGGGTCCCAGCGTTCCCTCCTGGGATCCCTCTGGAGGTGATGCCCTCAAGGAGGGTCAAAGGTGGAGCTGGGTCTGGCTCCTCCCTGCACCGCCACGGCTTTGGGAAGGGATTTGCTTCTTTCCCCTCTTTCTTTTCCCTTTGCAGCTGGCTCAGTGTTTTCCCTGGAAGAGGGACGGTTGGAGGCAGGGATGAACCCGCTCCCGGCCACAGGTAGAGCTCGTTGAAACGTCCCCGGGAGGCTTTGTGGGTTTTGGCTGGCTGGCCTCTGCTGGTTCAGCTCTTTTTAGCTTCCAGATTGATTACACCTTGTGTCAATATGTGCTCAGCGCCTATTAGTGGGTGCCCGTATCTCCATCTCTCAGTTCTCCCTTCTGATCTATAATTTCCCAGAAGAGAGGATTAAAACAGAGGGGGAGGAGAGTGTTGTGCAGGGCCAAAAAGAAAGGGAGAAATCAGTGCCTGTGGGAAAGTTAGGCTGTGAGGCTGGAGCCTGGCCAACTCTCTCCAGCACCTCTTCCCATAGGCACAGGCCTGCTTTGGCCGGTGAGAAGGTTGCTTAAAACTTCCTCAGTTAAGCAGTGAAGAGCCAAGACATGAGCTGGAGGAGATGCCAGGCTCCCATGGGGATGGATGAGGCAAAGGCACCATGGGGATGCCTGTGATGTGGAGCATCTGGTGGAGAGCATCCCTGCTCCACCTGGGGGACCAGCACAGCGGGGGGGAAACAGGGGTTGGGAAGGGCTTCAGCACCAGCAGGAGATGCTCATTCTTGGAGGTGTGGGTGTGAACGGTGCCAACCCTGTCCTGGTGCATCTTCAAGGAGGAAGGGGCTACCAGGATGTCAGGATGGCTTTTCCACCTGGCAGTTGCTGGCCTCTGGGGCTCCTCTCACTGGGGCAGAAGTGGCTTTTTATTTATCTATTTATTTATTTATTTATGTATTTATTCTTTCCTGGAAACTGGTAAAAGATTCTGCAGAAGCCATGTTGGACGCTGTTGGGGAAATGACCTGGGGCACAGAACGAGGTCACCAGCCTTCCCAGGGTGGTTTTGATGAGCTGCCAGGTGGACAGTGTGATCCACCAGCCCCAGAGCATCACCCCCCCACCCCATAGGAGGGGCTGACAGAGGAGCCATCTCACCAGAGGGACTGGGGCTTTGCTCTCTGCTTTGGCACAATAGCACTAAGCAGGGGGGCGTGTGGTGTTTCCAGCACCATCTCCACCTATGAGGCAGCACGTATCCACAGGAGGGGGCTGCGAGTTCAGCCCCAAGGCTTCTCTAGTGCTACCAAGGGAAGAGTTTTCCCCCCATTTTTTAGCTCACCTCGCACTCACAGCACCACAAAACCTCAGGTGTTTCAGCCCATCTCCCATAATGCCCACACGCTGTGCTATAGGTGGGTGCTGCCAGACCCGCTGTGTGTTTCTGGGGTCCTGATGCAGCATGAGGACCTGCTGCCCGGGCTCACCCTGGGGCAGACACCCAGGGAAGTGGCAGTGCTGCCACTGAGGAACCTCCTGCTCCACCCATCTCTCCCCTCCATGCTCTCTGCCCACACAAAACCCATCTCCAGCAGGACCGCCCTCCCCCAGAACCACCATCCCCACCACAGCCCGTCCTCCTGGATGTCTCCTTTCACCCCTTCTCCTGGAGTTGCCATAAAAGCACTTACAGACCTAGGGGGAGAAGCCAGGAGCCTCTCCTGGGTGACAGCCTGTCCCGAGGGCTGAGCCCAGCAGCAGTGGGGTTAATCCTGGCCGGCAGGGCGGCTGGACGGGCGTCAAGGTGGTTGCTCCATCCATCCCTGCGCGGTCGGCGGGGCCAGAGAGGAGAACGGAGAGGGAGCACTGCCCTGCCTGCCACCATGAGCACAGGCAAAGGTAAGGCCGGGGACCCTGACTTCTCACTGAGCTCTGGGGTGGGGGACAGGACGGGCAGGGGGTTGGTGGGGAGACACTCAAACTCTGCTGGGGCTTCACACTCAAGTCACTCTTGGCTTCTTTCTCTCCCCCTGCTGTTAGTAAGGTATTTGGGGAGCTCACTGGCACTGCTGGGAAAAGTCCAAATCTGGCTGGGGGCTGCGGGGATGGGCAGGGACACTGTCACCTCTTGGCTCTGAGGAAGAGTTGGGAAGGAAGGAGGAGAGGGGGACACTTTCCCCCATGGAAGAGAGAAGCTGCTGCCACGATAGAAGGACATGGATTTGGGGGGGGTCCACACACCCGAGGAGTCTGAGCTGTGGCAGGAGTAAGTGGGTAGATGGATCTCCAAAACCTCCTGCAACTGCTGCCCTCTGTGTGCAATGGGGCTGGTTCTAATCCCTTGCCCCGGCAAGGCAGGCACACGGTGGTGGCTGGGGGGGTCCCCAGGGGATCCACTAGAGCAGCCGTGGTCCTACACTGACCCCCCCCATTCCTTTTCCTCTGTACCCCACAGCGGGCGTCACCCTCCTGCTCCCCCTGGCCCTGCTGCTGGCCGCCGCCTCCCAGCTGCCCGGGGGGGACACCCCAAAGGACCAAGGGGACGCAGACCCCCCCCGCTGCCCCAGCCCTTGTGCCTGCAGCTTGGATGACTACAGCGAGGAGCTCAACGTCTTCTGCAGCAGCCGCAACCTGACGCGCCTGCCCGAGGACGTGCCCCCCAACGCCAAAGCCCTTTGGCTGGACGGCAACAACTTCACCCTGCTGCCGGCCGCTGCCTTCAGGAACCTGTCGGCCCTGGACTTTCTGGACCTGCAGAGCAGCCAGCTGGCCGCCGTGGAGCAGCACGCCTTCCACGGGCTGCGGAGCCTCTACCACCTCCACCTCGAACGCAACCGCCTCAAGCACTTGGCTCCCCACACCTTCCTGCACACCCAGAACCTGGTCTCCCTCAGCCTCAACAACAACTACTTCAGCAAGGTGGAGGAAGGGCTGTTTGCCGGGCTCTCCAACCTCTGGTACCTGAACCTGGGTTGGAACTCGCTTGTGGTCCTGCCCGACAAAGTCTTCCATGACTTGCCCAACTTGAGGGAGCTGATCCTGGCTGGGAATAAGCTCCCCTACCTCCAGCACCAGCTCTTCTGCAGCCTTACCGAGCTGAAGGAGCTGGACCTAAGCGGGAACGCGCTCAAGGGAATCAAGATCAACATCTTTGTCAAGCTGCAGAAGCTACAGAAGCTGTACCTGAATCACAACCAGATCAACGCCATCGCACCCCGAGCCTTCATGGGCCTCAAGTCCCTGCGGTGGCTGGATCTGTCCCACAACCGCCTCGTCTCCCTGTTTGAGGACACGTTCCTGGGCCTCCTGAGCTTGCACGTCCTGCGCTTGTCCACCAATTCCATCACCAGCCTGAGGCCCAGGACTTTCAAAGACCTCCAGTTCCTGGAGGAGCTGCAGCTGGGGCACAACAGGATCCGGAACCTGGTGGAAAGGACCTTCGACGGGCTGGGCCAGCTGGAGGTCCTCAGTCTCAACAACAACCAGCTGCAGGACATCAGGGTGGGGGCGTTCCTGGGGCTGTACAACGTGGCGGTGATGCACTTGTCTGCAAACTGCATCAAGGTCCTCCCCGACTACGTTTTCAAGGGGGTCACCAAGTTGCACAGCCTCCACCTGGAGCACAGCTGCCTTGGCAGGATCCGGGCCAACACCTTCTCCGGCCTCTCCAGCCTGAGGAGGCTCTTCTTGCAGCACAATTCCATCACTGTCATCGAAGACCGAAGCTTCAGCGAGCTGCACGAGCTCCTGGAGCTCGACCTGAAGCACAACAAGCTGAGCCACCTCTCACCCCAGCTCTTTGCGGGGCTGAGCAACCTGGAGTACCTCTTCCTTTCCTCCAACCAGCTCCTGGAGATCTCCCACGACACCTTCAGCCCGCTCCAGAGACTCTTCTGGCTTGACCTCTCCCACAACCAGCTGGAGACCCTGGACAACAACATCATCTCCCCCCTGGCCAACCTGCGGTATCTCAGCCTGAGGAATAAC
Organism: Corythornis vintsioides; assembly: GCA_025447755.1. Lineage (NCBI taxonomy): Eukaryota > Metazoa > Chordata > Aves > Coraciiformes > Alcedinidae > Corythornis > Corythornis vintsioides. The sequence goes on along the minus strand of JAOEGS010008952.1, from coordinate 6,921 downwards.
TCACTGGAGACCTTCTCCGTCAGCTTCCTGTGCCCCTCCTTCTCCTTGGAGCAGCTGTGGCTGGGGGGCAACAACTGGCACTGCAACTGCTCCCTGAAGGGCTTGCGGGACTTCTCCCTGCAGCACCCCGTGGTGGTGCCACGCTTTGTGCAGTCCGTGGCCGAGGGGGATGATGCCCACGTGCCCATCTACACCTACAACAATCTCACCTGCCTCCAACCCCCTGCCATGGCGGGCCTGGACCTCCGTGACACCTCTGAGGAGAGCTTTGCTCACTGCTGAGGTGCCCTGGCCCCTCTCGGGGAACATGTCGTTTCCCAGTCGTGGATCTTCAGCTGCCACCTACCTGGCCCAGATCCCTGGGGCAGCAGCAGGAGTTCTGTGGCCGCCTCACATCAGCCCCCTTGACCGCCACCGTGGTGCTGCCACAGCAAGGAGAGCTGTGCCTGGGCAATGCTGGATGGGAACTGCCTCCCCGGGCTTCAAACTGAAATATCTCGGTCCTTTGCTATTTAAAGAGCAAGCTCCTAGGTCAGCGTGGTCGCTCCTGGCTGCCAGCAGGAGCACCAGCATCTCTGAGACCCTGGGGTGGGGGGAAAGCTGCACCTCCCAGCCTGGTGGGGCAACGCTGCTGGCGCCAGGACTCCTTAGCAGGACACATCAAAGCACCTTCCCTGCCACCGAGCAGCCAAGAAACCCTCAAAACCCCCCCATTGTCACCCGGGGTAGGTTCAGGGAAGGTGCAGGCAACTCACTGTACCCGTTCCTCGCACAAGCGGGCGTCAGGCAGGGCGCAGAAACCTCCACGCGTCACTTCCCTGATAAATAAACCTTTGGAGCTATCAACCCCCGCCCTGCAAAGTATGTTTGTTCCAAAGCACCAGCCACACCCAAGCAGGGGGCTCTTGGAACCCCTCGGGGGCTTGCAGGCACAAGCTGAGGAGCAGGGGCTCACCGAGGAGGGTTCCCGCCAGCCCTGGGCTCCTGGAGGAGGGTTCCCGCCAGCCCTGGGCTCCTGGAGGAGGGTTCCCGCCAGCCCAGGGCTCCTGGAGGAGGGTTCCCGCCAGCCCTGGGCTCCTGGAGGAGGGTTCCTGCCAGCCCCAGGCAGGTGCCCTGTGCTCAGGGAGTGAACAAGAGGTGCCCTGGCCACCCCGGGCAGGCTCCAATGCCCCCACCAGGTTCTCCCACCCCCAGATAAGTGACCAAAGGTCAGGCCAAATTTTCCTCCCTCCCCACCATTCAACTTTCTGGGAAATCTGGTGAGGTGCTAAGTCCTTGCTGTGGGTGTAGGGACAGATGCTCCTCCTCCTTCAAATCACGTCTGAGAGGTTTAACCCAGTTGAGTTAGTAGAAATCTGAAGTCACATCCCACCACCCAGGACTCCCATCTCCCCCATAAAGAGCACCCTAAGGGTGAGTCCCAAGCAGGGAGGGGGCACTCAGCTCCGAGGGGCACAGACTCCAGCAGGAGAGATAAGATGCAAGGATATCACCTTTGTTAGCCTTCCCAGATTACCTCAAGGATGCAGGAGGGTGGCAGGTCCCCCAGGAGGAGGGAACAGGTCAGAGGAACGAGGCAGAAAGCACCCCTGGACACCAAGGAGCTCCCTATGCCAAGCATCAGTTCCAGGACTGCCCAGTCCAGCCTTGAGCTGGATCTGGAAGCTGGAAAGATTGACCTAAACCCCAGCAAGGAAACTGGGGAAAAGCAAGAAATACATGAGGTAGATGAAGTGCTGGAAGACTAAGATTCACAGCTCCAAGGAGGCTGAAGCCAGGGGAAAACACGTCACAGACCAGGGTTCTCAAATAAGTTTTTACTGCCTGGAACCTTTGAGAATATTCCTGAGTCACAATAACCTCCAGCAGAGCCAAAAGGCCTCGTTTCCAAAGTGGTGCCCTGCAGACCCCAGGTGGCAGAAGGCCTAAAGACATTTTCTCCTGCCACACACCCACCCTGTCCATCAGGATCTGAAATTTCAGAGCAAGGAGGCCTGCCCTGGGTCCACATCAGCACCTCCAGCAGCAACTCTCAGCCAAGCACCAGCTCATCCCTCAGGAAGCTGGAGGAGAAGCAGCAGCACGTGGAGCCACAGTCCAGATGCTCTGTGCCACGTGGGTTCATCCAGGGAAGACTGGCCAAGCCTGTTTGCCACAGGAGCTGCTCTGGGTGAGGGCCAGAAGCACCACAGCACGCGGGCCTCTGTGGGCACAGAGCAGCTGGGGGTGGAGGAAGGCATAGGACCAAGGGTACTCTCTAGGCTGAGCAGCATCCCACGGAGGAGGGATGGAACTGTGCAGGCAGCAGCACCCACACTGGGGTTCTCCAGCTCCAGAGGGGATGGAGCAGAGCTTCCCTTTCCAAATCACCAGGAGCTGTGCCAAGGCTGTGCTGCCCCCTCCCTTTCTCACCCCCAGAAGAGACAGTTGTGTGGTTGAAGAGCTTCAAGATCCTTCTTGCTGCACATCAGCATGGGCTGCTGGGGCTCCAGTGCTGAGCCCAGCTCCAAACACACCTCAGGGGCTCTGCTGAGACGTACCAGCCAAGATCTGCTGGGCAATGTGAGCCAAGGCAGGGAAGGCAGAGCTCTTGGGAAACTCTTGGATGAAGTCCCTGCCTTCTTCCAAGCTCTGGCTCAGCTGGGGGTCCAGGGGAACACAGCCTGTGTGGGAAACAGAACAGAGAGAGGGAACAACCTGGTGTCAGGATTCAGGAAACACCCTGCCAGGAGAAGGGGTGGGAAACAGAGCAACCACTACCCTCACTGAGCCCTCCAGGAGCTACTTCTCACCTACAACCTCTTCTTCTGGCACCACAGTGCTTCTCAGGAGATGCTCTCCCCCTGATCCCAACCCTGCCAGAAGGGCAGGATTCAGGCCCCAGCCCCTGCCTCTCAGGGAAGCTCCAGGGCATTCCAGAATGTCTCTTGGGCAGCTCCAAGGCTTGTTTACTCTGCCATCACTGCATCAGCAGGCTGCTGATCACTACTGCTCCTGCTCCAGAGAGGCTAGATGTCCCCTCTGAGCAGTCTGGATGGCAGAGAAGCAAAGCAAGTCCTCACACCTCACCTCTGACCAGTTCCAGGGGCTGGAATCCAGCCTGCCTGCATCTCTCCACGCAAGCACTCCCAAGGCACCACACAGATATCACCTCTGACCACAGAGAGCTGTGCACAGGAGGCTACTCACCCAAGAAGGGGACCCCAGCGTGCTTGGCCAGCTCCTCACCTCCCCCTTTGGAAAAGATGTTGGTGCACTCCTGGAGGAGGAGAAGCCACGAGTCAGAAGTGCCCGAGCACTGCCCGACAGGGCACGTGTGTAGAGCCAGCTCCTCTTCCCCACCCTGCCCACCCCCACCGGACGAGCCAGCAGCTCCTTCCAAAGCTGAAGGGCAGCACCCAGCAGCTTCTCCTCTCCCCGCAGCACCCTCGTGGCATTGGCCACTCTGCCACCCCGGGGGGCACCCCGGGCAAAGAGGAACCCGCCGGGGCTCACCAAGCAGTGCGGGCAGACGAAGCCGCTCATGTTCTCCACGATGCCAAGGACCTGCAGACCCATCTTCCTGCAGAAGGTCAGCTCCCTCCTCACGTCTCCCACGGCCACGGCCTGGGGGAAAAGCAGCCAGGGGGTAGGGGTGCCCACCTGTCCAGAGAGACCGTGGATCCAGGGTGGGCGCACATCGATCGGCGGGCACGGTGGAAGAGCGGGCACGGATGGGTCTGTGCAAAACCTGGGGGGCACGTTCTGCCCCTCACCAGGCCTGCCCAGTCCAGCCCCCAGCCAGCTGCCCTACCTGGGGTGTTGTGACCAGGATGGCTCCAAGGGGCTTGTAGGGCCTCAAGGCCTCCACCGTGGAGAGGTGCTCGTCGGACGTGCCCGGCGGCGTGTCCACAATGAGGAAGTCCAGGTCCCCCCAGGCCACGTCGGCAATGAACTGTTGGATCAAAGCTAAGGAAATCAAAGCATTAAAACAAAAGCAGCCCTAAAGCAATGACAAATGAAGATGTTTCCCCATGTGCCCTGGGGTCAGGAGGCACCCTGGCTGACAACCCGGCAGCACAGAGCGTGCTGCTCTCTCCCCACCTCAACCTCCTCCCTTCTTCCTCTAAGGAATCACCTGCCCCAAAAAAGCCTGACCCCCCCCAGCAGGAGCCAGGGGCACCTCCAGGGGCTTCAGTGAGGGTTCCCAGCACTGGGAAGTGTCCAGCAACAGCAGCACCCAGCTGTACCATTTTTCTTGGGTCCTCTCCACACCACAGCATCGTCTGGCTTCTCCAGCAGGAAACCAATGGACATGAGGGAGATGCTTTTGTCCTGGTCCACGAAAACAGGGACCCAGCCACTGTCACACTGGTGCACGGCACTGTCCTGCACCCTGAACATGCGGGGTATGCTGGGGCCACACAGGTCCACGTCCAGGATGCCCACCTGTGGGAGAGGAGGTAGAGAACTTCAGAGATGGACACCTGCCTGGCCTCAGGGGTGGCAGCACCTGGCTCCCAGCACCCTGCAGAACAGCCTCAGAATCTCAGCACCCCCAGAGAAGACAAAAAACTGCTTTAAAGTTTGAAATCCTCCCCCAAAAAAACCATCTCCTGGGTATTTCCAGGTGCTTTTGGGGAGACTTATTGCAGCCTTTCAGTGCGTCAAGGGGCCTGGCAGAAAGACGAGGACAGAGTATTGAGCAGGGCCTGTTGTGGGGTGATGGTTTTAAATGAGAAGAGGGGGATTCAGACTGGAGAGAAGGAAGAATGTGTTACCCTGAGGGTGGGGAGAGCCTGGCCCGGGCTGCCCAGAGAGGTGGTGGCTGCCCCATCCCTGGCACCATCCCAGGGGAGGTCGTTTGGGGATCTGGGTGCAGATGTCCCTGCTCCCTGCCCAGCTGATGCCCACACTACTTCCTTTTGCTCCCATCATGACATCATCTTCAGCTCACCCACTTCACCCCACAAAGGCAGCTTGTGTTACAGCACAGAGCAGCACAGTCAGTCCTCAGCACCTCGAGTTTCCAAACCAACAAATCTTAGGGGGTGGGGGGGATTTCAGTCTCTTGAATGAAAGGGAAACGAGCTAGCCCGGGGTCCCTGGCTCACCTTCCTCCCGGAGTGCCTGAGGGCCAGGGCCAGCTGGGTGGAGATGGTGCTCTTCCCCACACCACCCTTCCCGGACAGCACCAGCAGGACGTGCTGCACCCCAGCCAGGTTGCTTCTCTCTGCGAGGAACCAGCAACAAGGTCTTTAAGAGCCTCTGCTGAAGCAGGACAGCTCGGAACTAGAGGCAGTGGTGGCCGGGGCTGCTGCAGCCACAGCCCTGTGAGCAGCAGAAAAGGGACAGCAGGGGGAGCAGGAGGAAAACCCTGTGTGGGGAGTGAAGGCTTCGCCCCGACGAGCTGAACAACAAAGCAATGAACAGCCAGAGCCCTCCTGGGGCAGGAGGTGAGGTCAGGACCTTGGCGTTTCCTCTCTCCCCGCCACACCAGTCACCTCCCCACGGTCCCCTCCTCCTTCCCCATCCCCTCCCGGGATGTTCCGTCACCCCCGGCCCGCCCCGCATCACACCGGGACCGGCATCACACCGGCACCAGCACCGGGACCGGCGGCATGGAGCCCCCCCGCACCATGGCGGACCTCATCCGCACCTCCACCGACGGTAAGGGGGCTCTGGCCCCAGAACGGGGAGGAGGGGAAGAGGGGGATACCAGGGATGGGGGGAGGGGGGAAAGACGGATCCTCGCAGCGAGCTGCTCCCGGGATACCGATGAGAGCGGCGGACCCGCACTCCCCACAGCGCTAGCTCCCGGTAACTGGGCCCCGTGGCCGAGCGCTGCCGGGCTCCCCCTCCCCAGCAGCCGGGATCTCGGCACCTGATCAGCCCGGAACACGCCCAGGAGCCGGGCCTGACCCCCGGCCGGGCCTCGGCACCCGAACCGGACTTCGCACCGCAGGGTAGACTGGGGAGGGGGGGATGGCACCGAGGAATCCCCTCAAAGGGACGCAGCTCGGGACCGGCAGCCCCGGGAAACCCCCCGACGGCAGCCACGACCCCACCGCTCACCCCCCGCCGCCTCCTCCATGCTCTGCCGGCACCGCTTCCGCCTTCCGCCGCCTTATAGCCCCGCCCCGGAGACTGGCGTTCGCCGCCACCAATCGTCACACGGGTGCTCAGCGAGATCCCGCCCCCGAGGCCTCCGGCAGCCAATCAGACTCTCCGGCTTCCCCTCCGGCATCCAATCAGACTCTCCGGCTTCCCCTCCGGCAGCCGTTGGGCTCGGTGCTTTTCCCCCCGCAGTGACCGCGGCTCCCCCGATGATTGACGCGCGGCGCGGCCAATGGCGACAGGCTGCGCTTAGACCCCGCCTCCTGCGGCTGTGAGCGACGGCGCTCTCAGCCAATGGGAGAGCGGCGCGGCGCGAACGCATCCAATGGGAGCCCGGAGGGCGGTGTCGAGAGAGGATTGTTTATGTCCCGGGAGGGGAAAGTAGGTCAGAGCGCGGCGGTGGCGCCGGGCCGGAGCGGGTAGGTGGGCAGGGGCCGGGGCCGGGGCCGGACGCGGTCCCGGACCCGTGGGTGGGAGCCGAAAGCCGAGGCCGAAACCCGGGCCGGACGGGCGCGGCCTAAGCGCGGCCCAAGCGAGGTGGCCTGGCCTGGGCCGGCCGCGCCTCAGCCGGGGGACGAGCGGGGCCGCGGTGACTACCCTCGGGCTGAGCCGCCGGTCCCCGGGTCCGGGCAGCAGCCGCCTGCCGTGGGGTGCCCCTTGAGCCGGGGCTTCCCTCTCTGTCCTACGCTTGGTGCTGGGGGCTCCGGACAGGACCCGGTCCCCTGGCCCGGAGCGCTGCCACGGGAGCTCCCCTCCTCTCCCGTGCCCCACAGCTTACCTGTCCCCTCCTCTCCTGTGCCCCACAGCTTACCTGTCCCCTCCTCT